>NSJW01000783.1:1800000-2059600 GCA_019955255.1 Castanospermum australe
AAGCCTTATGCTTTACTCTCTTTTTCCACTATATTCTTCTCAATTTAAACATAGCATAATTAAGAGTCCATAAGAAATTACTCATCTCATAATTTGTCACATACTTGGATTAACCATTTTTAGTGTGCTTAGTCAAACGAAAATTTGAGAGAAATTGGCTGAAAAAATTGAGCAGAAACCACATATCATGATATTTATAATGCGTTGATATTTCTCTTCTTTCATTTCATTATTTTGATTCTGAATTAATTAAATATACTTTAAATTATATAAAATTTTAAGTGCACAAATAGAAGAACAAAGTTAGACCATTGAATATTAGTAGTAACTCATTTTTGTTTTTACAATATCAAAAATCGTCATACCTTGTAAGCTTTTTCTCAGAATTTCCGCAACCATAATTTTGATTGAAGTTTTAACTAATTGAAAAAAAAAATGGAATGCATATCTTCTATTTCTATCATTGAGTGTGTGTATTTAACAATATCTGTTGAAAATATATGAAAAAGCATAACAAACTAATAAACTAAGCAAAGTTTGATTACAAAGTTTTAAATCTAAACAACAAATTCTATGTTACTTTTTAGGGTGAACAATTGGGCCAAAAAGAGTTAAGGCCATGAGGTCTCCAAGATAAATGTTTGGTTAATTAATTCAAGAGTGATTAACAATATCTACAAGTATCGTTGATAATTAGATTCATATATGCTTAATTGTAGTTATTAGTTTTCTAGCTTCATCTTCCCTATTTTGTCAATTAATAATGTTCTAGATGAGATTTAAGGAAAGAGAGATACCTTTATGAAAATCTACTGCTCCCGTATAGTACCAAAGATACATGGTAAAAGTGAATTTATTCATACTTGAGGTAGTCTTTCTTATATAAGTTAGCTATTTGAGTTATTTTAAAAATATGATTCTTAATTGATAAGGTAATCTTTTATATAATCAATTCCAAATTTGTAATCAAGGAGATTAATCCTTATCAAGAAGGATCTTCTTTTAATTGATCCTACATTTATAATGAAGGAGATTGATATCAAGATCCGTATTTGATTGACTTAGTCTCAAACTGAAATATTAGAAGGTGTCATGTCATCTTAACAATTATCCACGTTATCTCGATGGAACCCGCATAGCGAAAATGCCAACTAAGTAAAATAACTCATTACCCTATTATGATCCTCTAATTCGAATGTTATTTTGAAATAATGGAACATATTATTTACGTGTAGACCATCAGATAGAAATTCAATAACTCCCAAAATTGAATTTTATCATAATCTTGGAAGTTCTATCCTATGTTATACATGGTGAATAATATGTATCCTTTATTTTAAAAAGAAGGATCATGATAAGGTGATAAATTATTTTATTTGGCTAGCATTTTTGTGCTTTTTATTAATTTAAAAAATAGGGAAAACGAAAGCATAGAATTAATAATTAAAATTAAAACACGTAAGAATCTAATTAGTCATACTTTTAGCCAAACATTTCTTGTTAATTACCTCAGAGCCTTAACTCTTTTGATCAAGTTGTTCACCCTAAAATTTGTTGATTAGATTTAAAACTTCGTAACCAACTTTGCTTGGGTTATTACTTATTAGTTTGTCAGGCTAAATTTACAAAAGCTCTCGTTCATAAAATGCCATCATTTGGCTTTACAAAGTTTTTTTTTTTTCAAGTGTAAGAGTATCTTGAGTCAATATTCACATTAACCATGACTAACTCTCTTTCCAAATGATCTTAAAGGTGTATTTTCTAGGAGCTGAGCCAAGATTTGAACCTGAGTAGTTATGATAAAAAATACAACTCTTCAATCTTATATAAGTGTAAGTATTATTAGTCTTTCTTTATTACTATATACACTAATCCCTTTTTCATATAATTTCATCACAACAGATATTGTTAAATACATATACTCGATGATAGAAATAAAAGTTACGCATTCCATGATTTTGTTCAATTCGTTAAATTTTCAAACAAAATTATAGTTGCAGAAGTAGCTTATTAGGTATGATGATTTTTGGTATTGTGGAAACAAAAATGAGTTGCTGCTAATACTCAATGGTCTAAATTTATTATGCACAATAAATCTTACATAAAAATCATTCGGTCCCGTTGTACAAAATAGATATGAACTGTTTTTTTGGTACATAAATAGATATGATCTGTTTTTGTCCACGTATTTGTGTACTTAAAATTTTATATAATTTAGAGTAGATTTAATCAATTAAGAATGAAAGAATTAGGGAACACGCATCATTAATGACGCGGACGTCTAGCAACAAAATTCTTAAACCATCATCATGATATAAAATAATTGATGTTAATTTTAGTTATGATAATTTAGAAAGTTATCTTAGATATTATTTATAGATAATTTATAAATTTTATGATAATTAGAGATATTGACATCTTTTTTTATCTTTAGAATTTTATCTTTTCCTTAATTTTAGGAATTTTATTTTTTATTTGTTTTTAAGATTTTCTATTTAATTAGGATCGTATTTCATTACGATTGAAATACTCTTCTTCGATTATAAATATCCTTTAAGTACCTTTGTTGTAGAGTTTTAAGAATGGAGTTTTAGAAATTTATCAAAAATATTTCAATTTTTTCTTTCAAGCGTGGAGTTGCTTAGTATAATCAATCTCTTTCCTGATCATAAGAATGAGCACTATTACAAGTACATCTCCACCTTGATCATAGGAGTAGCATGTCTTCATATACCTTGAATTACACATATTCCTCTATTCTTAAATCTCATCCAAAACATTATGAATTTACAAAACAGGGAAGACGAAGTCAGGAAACTGATAACTAAAATTAAGCACATATGAATCTAATCAACAATACTCTGTAGGTATTGTTAATCACTTTTGAATTAATTAACCAAATATTATTCTTGGTTACCTCACAGCCTTAACTCTTTTGGCCCAGTTGTTCACCCTAAAAAGTAACATAGAATTTGTTGTTTAGATTTAGAACTTCGTAATCAACTTTGCTTGGTTTATTAGTTTGTTATGCTTTTTCATATATTTTCATCACAACAGATATTGTTAAATACACATATTCAATGATAGAAATAGAAGATATGCATTCCGATATTCCATGTTTTTGTTCAATTAGTTAAATCTTCAATGAAAATCATAGTCTCAGAAATTCTGAGTAAAAGCTTACAAGATATGACGATTTTTGATCTTGTGAAAACAAAAACGAATTACTACTAATATTCAATGGTCTAGAGTCATTGGGTTCCGTTGTACAAAATACTTATGAACTATTTGACCTGCTATTTACGTACTTAAAATTTTATATAATTTAAAGTAGAATTAATCAATTAGAATCGAAACAATGAAATGAAAGGAGAGAAATATCAATACATTATAAATATCATTATACGTGGTTTCTGCTTAATTTTTTTCAGCCAATTTCTCTCAAATTTTCGTCTGACTAAGCACACTAAAAATGGTTAATCCAAGTATGTGGCAAATTATGAGATGAGTAATTTCTAACATCTTTGAAAATGTTTTAGGATCTAAATTCTTTGTGCTCTACTTGTGTTGACGGAAAAAGAGAAGAGGATATGGGTTGATGAGCTAGACTCAATAAGAGATGGATCAACAATATCTACAAGTATGGGCACACACAAAGCGAAAGAGGTGAATGGGGGAAGATATTGAGAAAAAGAATGGTATAGTATAGGCTGCAACTTACCAACTACATAATGACCATAAAACATTACTTCTATATTCCAGCTTTAGTCAATATTAATTGTGAGGTTTCTGTGTCATTGAGCCACATGTGCTTTATGGTTTTCTTTTTTGGGTATTTACTTTTGTGTTTATTCCTTTCTGTCAGTTGCCTGGACCTACAGACAATGAGATAAGGAACTACTGGAATACAAGAATTAAGAGAATGCAACAAGCTGGTTCGCCAATTTACCCTGCTGATGTGGTTACCCTGACAAGTGATGCCAGCCAGCATCTTGATCTCTCACAAGAAGAATATTCTGATATACGAGACTTGAATTTAAAAAAATTGAAACTCGATCGGTTATATCTACCATATAGATCATCAACTTTTGATACAAATGAAAGCATCATGTATCTACCATATAGATCATCAACTTTTTGATACAAATGAAAGCATCATGTATCTACCATATAGATCCTCAACTTTTAATATAAATGAAAGCATGTATCTACCAATGATCCTCGACTTTTAATATAAATGAAAACATGTATCTACCAAGGTTAGAGCATGTTCCCAAGTTCGCCGAGCACTACTTATAAATGACCCACTAACGGAGAACGAGTAAACTAATCGGGTGAATTACTAATTAATTAAGATAGGAAGAATTCAAATTAAAAAAATAAATTATGCTGTCTTTTACTTGCTCTATTTAGTTTGGAATTTGATTTTATTTAAAGAGAGAAAAAAAGCATGGAAAAGGAAAAAGGAGATACACAGAATACCTAGGAAAGCCATAGAATGAGATAGAGCTAACGATAACATTGGAAGGAGAAGTATTGGAATCATATTTCCAAACGAATAAGGTAAGCTTTCTTTATTCTATGATTGAATAAGGTAAGCTTTCTTTATTCTATGATTGATTAGAACCATTTTTTTGGTGTCATGGATATTTGGATGACATTGTGCAAAATCCTGAATCATGCTCCATTTGAAAGTTCCTTATCGCTAATTTGTTAATTGCTTAATTGCTCTTATTTATTTGTATAAAGGTGACGTAGCACATGTTTGAATATAGAATTATAGCATGAATTGGGGGATGTATTTCTCGTTATAGTTACACAATTTAATTTCTAGTTCTCGTTTTTATTGTTAAAGTCTAAAATTTACTTTAATAAATCACATGACAGTGTTTTGGAAAAATGAAGCATAGAAAAATACCTATAAAAAGGAAATAATATATTCATACATAATAATTATATGTTTTTCGTTCTTCATATTATTACCTTGTCCCACTCTTATGTAAGCATGTTAAGTGTATTTTCTTTTATAGTTGTATTCGATTAATTTTTTTTCCTTTTTTCTTTTTGTATGCAAGTGAATCTTGAAAAATAAATATTACTTAAAAGATCAAAACATTAATTAAATTTAGAAATTTCAAAGTAATGCGAGTCATCTTAATTGTTAATTTCGAAAATAAAATTAAGACTAATATTACCGTAATGGTTCTTTGATCTTGAAATAAATTTTTTTATTATATTTAAAAACTAAATTAATTAGGTTGTCGTGACAGCTCTTTAATTTTTTTAAAAAAATTTAATCATATTTGGCAAATAAAACTATAATTAATGTTGCCGTGATGAATGTTACTCTGACAGCTCTCAAGATCCAAAAGTAAATTTAAAATCACTTATAATAAAGCATTTTTTATTTTAATAAATCAATCAATAATTACTCAATTATTTAATTTTTATAATTATCATTATCATTAACTTTAATTAAAATCTACCAACTCATAATTATTTTTTAGAAGAATTATAGGACTTTGATTTCTCATTTCGGAGATATGTAGGTATTTCGAACAAGTCAAATTTATAAATATTTATTTTTTGGTAGTATAATTTGTAAATTATTTTTTTTCAATTTTGTAAATATTTCAATTTAATTTTTTTGATGTTTATTTTTTGGGTAAATTAAATATTATTAAAATTATTAATAATTAACACAATTAGCTTTAAAGTAACTATTTTAAGACGAATTTTGTTTTGTAGACCAATTTTCATTATTTTGAAAGGTTTTTTTAATTTTTTCCTAATAAATAAATATGTGTGGCAGCTCCATATTTTACTTAATTTCTTCTACCAACTTCGTGGTATTCTGGTTTGTGACATAGGGTTATTTGGAATACCTGGAATAGCATTTTTAATATAGGCTTTTAGAAATATAATCCTGAATTGATAAAGGTAATCTTTTAAATAGTTAATCTCGTATTTGTAATCAAGGAGATTGATTCTTAATGTCATTTTAGTAATTAGTCATGCCACTTCAGTCAGACCCGCATGGCAAAAACACCAATCAAATAAAATAACTCATCACCATATCATGATCCTCTAATTCAAATCTTATTTTGAAATAATGGAACATATTATTCACCACGTAGACCATAAGATAGAAATTCAATAAACTTGCAAGATTGAATTTTATCATAATCTTGGAAGTATCATAATCTTGGAAGTTTATTAGATTTCTATCTTATGGTTTACTTGGTAGATAAGATTTGAATTAGAGGATCATGATATAGTGATAATTTATTTTATTTGGCTGGTATTTTTGTTCTTGTTATTAATTTTAAAAATAGGGAAGACGAAACCATAGAACTAATAATTAAAATTATACACATGAATCTAATCAATCATACTTGTAGATATTGTTAACCTCACTTGAATTAATTAGCCGAACATCTCTTGTTGGTTAGCCTTAACTCTTTTGATCCAGATGTTCACCCTAAAATTTGTTGTTTAGATTTAAAACTTCGCAACCAACTTTGCTTGGGTTATTACTTATTAGCTTGTCAGGCTAAATTTAAGAAAGCTCTTGTTCATAAAATGCCATCATTTGGCTTTACAAAGTTTTTTTCATCTTGAGTCAATATTCACATCAGCCATGATTGACTCATTCCAAATAATCTTACAGGTGTATTTTCTAAAAACGAACTCAAGATTTGAACTTAACTAGTTTTGGTAGAAAACACAGCTCCTTAATGATATATGAGTGTGTGTTAGTATTGTTAGTCTTTCTTTATTTGCTATACACTAATAGTAATTATTGTTCTTTATTACGTAATTCCTTTTTCACATATTTTCATCACAACAGATATTGTTAAATACATATACTCGATGATAGAAAATGCATTCCATGCCTTTGTTCAATTAGTTAAATTTTCAAACAAAATTATAGTTGCAGAAGTTCTGAGCAAATGCTTATTAGGTATGTCGATTTTTGGTATTGTGAAAACAAAAATGAGTTGCTGCTAATTCTCAATGGTCTAAATTTATTATGTACAATAAATCTTACATGAAATTCATTGGGTCCAGTTGTACAAAATAGATATGAACTGTTTGTCCACCTATTTGTGTACTTAAAATTTTATATAATTTAGAGTAGACTTAGCACATATTTGATTCAACTTAATTTTTAAGAAAAAAAATGGGCTTTTTTTAATACTTTTTTAATAAAATTTTAATTATAAGATATTTTGAATACAAAATAAACTAATCTAAATATGTACTTAATCAATTTAGAATCGAATGAATTAGGGAACAAGTGATTCTTTTAGAAGTGCTGATAGCATTTTCAAATCCCACTCTTCCAATATCAGCACACCATGTAAACTGAAAAGTGACACCGTGAGATAGAAAGCATGATATCACCTTCATACTGTTGATAAAATCTGAACATGTGACATAAGACCTCTTATAAATCAAAACTGCAGGTTCGAAGGACAACTGAAAATCGAATTATTGAACTAATAGCCTTTAGAAAGGTGACAGACAAATGAAGTCATCTCATGAACATCGACTGCACTACAAGCCCAAAGCAATATCCAGATTACCCACTTGCTAGTGAAGATCTTGGAAATCTTCACGAAGAAGTGCATCTACTGCATCTTTTGGAACAGATTGATCCTTGTTATGCCCGGTGTTATTCCCAAACCAACCCAAGTCAAGTGAAGCATCTGGCCTTGTGAGGTCTATTCGATTCAAATTTTCCTTCTCTTCGTTGAAGGGTCAGTTGGGCCCTGCGTGTCTGTTTCATGCTTAATGTCATCATCTACCAAACGAACAAAAATTGTTAAGGAAACTCCCTTGAAATAAGTTCACAGTCCAATATTATACAATTAAAATGGGATGAATAATATTCTCACCCTGGGTGGTTTCAACTGATTGGGGGCCATCCACTGAGCACATCCTAATAGGAGTTGATTCCAGGGAGAGACCTGAGGGGAAATTTGGCTCCCCTTGTTCATTCAATTATGTCTCACAGGGATTCATGGTTGAACTTTTGACTACATTGGGCGCACATTCATCAGGAGTCTGTTGCAAGCAATTATTATTTGAGCCTTTCAAAATCTCTGGATCTGACTGAGTCCGCTCTGCTGGAGGAGACTGAATCAAAGCATCAGCAGTCTCAAGTGAAGGAAGTGCGGATGCAGGCATGCCCCAGCTACCTTGTAGAGTTTCTAAAGTTTGGAGCAAAGGGAGCTCTATGGGCAGAGAAGAAGAGGTATTGCCATATAAACCGGCATGGCTGCCAGGAAGTCTATCCCCGTGCAATTGGTAACTGGTGTTAAGAAAGGGATCACATAGAAAAGACGACCTAGGATGCTCATAAAGTTCCTCAGAAGTATAATCCACACACTGATCGGATACTGGGACAGCACTGCAGATTAAACTGTCGAAACTATTGTTGAGCGTACCTGACTCCCGAAGGCGCTCTGGGGGATCTATAATCGGGAAGATGATATTATAACTAGGAGATGGGTCCAACCTTGTTGAAACAGGCTGCTTTCATTTATATCAAAAGTTGAGGATGTATATGGTTGAGACATGCTGCTTTCATTTGCATCAAAAGTTGAGGATCTATATGGTTGATACATGCTGCTGTCCCATTTGTATCAAAAGTTGAGGATCTATATTGTTGATACATGCTGCCTTCATTTGTATCAAAAGTTGATGATCTATATGGTAGATATATCTGATTGAGTATCAATCTTTCAAAATTCAAGTCTGGTATATCAGAATATTCTTCTCGTGAGATATCAGCATGCTGGCTGGCATCATTTGTCCGGGTAACCATATCAGCAGGGTAGATTGGTGAACCAGCTCGTTGCATTCTCCTAATTCTTGAATTCCAATAGTTCTTTATATTATTGTCTGTACGTCCAGGCAACTGACAGAAAGGAATAAACACAAAAGAAAATAGCCAAAAAAGAAAACCAAAAAGCACATGTGGGCTCAATGACACAGAAAACTCACAATTAATATTGACTAGAGCTGGAATACAGAAGGAATGTTTCATGGTCATTATGTAGTTGGTAAGTTGCAGCCTACTATTCCATTCTTTTTCTCAATATCTTCCCCCACTCACCTCTTTCACTTTGTGTGTGCCCATGCGTGTGCAAGGGCACCTTAGTATGTGACAAGAAGCCTGCTTACGTTGTGTCCCCAAAATAGTCTCATCAAGTCCTGCCACCAGCAAAATGGATCAGGTCTGGGATTCAGCAAACACATTGTCTAATTTTTTTAGGGCTTAAAAATCTGAGTAGCCTCTTTAGCCTTTATGCATTTAAACTGTCATTTAATGGTAATGACCATATAGTACCCTTGTCCAGAACAACATCATTAGGAGTTTTTATTGCCCTTTCAGTTTTAAAAGTATATTTTGCTTAGCTATTTTCCTCTTCCAAATTTCTCCCTTCAATTTATCGAATTTGTAAATATGCATGCAGGCATCATATTTAAATGCTATCCTAACAAAATTTTCAACATTTATGCAGATTATGTCTTAAGAAACAAGAAAGGTTGAGACTAAAATTACTTGAGAAATAAATCAAACAATACAAAATCAGAGTACAAATTATGAATCACATAACAGAACACAACGCCTAAGATGCACAGATATGACATGGGACACGGATATGAGGATACAGAAAATTCTAAAAAATATAGAATATGACACACTCACCCAGTAAGGATAGAACATACAAAATTAATATTTAATTAATATAAAAATACAAATCCTAAAGACATATTTAAAATAGAAACACAATTTCTGCTTAAAATTAAATTATCAATAATACTTTACTGTTTACATTTCATAAAATCCTGTGTGATGACTAATAACACTCTATAAGGAGGCCAAAGCGACAAATTCCTACCATGTAAAACAAAAAAGAAGAATTAGAAAATGCTATATGAAGGGAATGTAAGTAGGCGAAAATGACAAACTAGTGGTAGAACAAGTCAGTTTCCAAGATAGTGGGTGGGTCCCATAGTGTCGACCCTTTTCCTTTCCCAATAGAAAAATTTGGTGTCAATTTGACTGTGGATTAAGAAAAATTGAAAAAGATAAAGTAGTGAAAAGGGCGAAAAAAGTGGGCCATGATTTGCTGATTGAAAACTGCATTTCCATTTTTAGCGGAAACCAAGGATAACACCAAAAGATTGTTTTATGAACAAGGCAATCAGACAATTTCCTTCTCTCAAGAAGTAGAAAATGTTTGTACTGAACATGTTTTCTGTGAGCTTTCTAATATTTTAAAAGCTTTCATAACTGGGCACTTCATAGGTCAGGGTCGAGAAGAGGATACACCACAAAGGGTTCTTCAACCCACTTCAAAGAATGCCATAGTTTTCATTAACAGATAACTTCTGTATGATTAAAATAATAAAATATATTACAATATTCATATAACCCTAAAAGTGCTTGACAAGAAACATTAGAAAACAAATTTCACCAATGAGAATGAATCGTGTATGACTACTAGTCACTTCATCATTATACTGGATCCACACACAGCCTTAAAACTAATGAGCACAGTTAAATAACAATGCCAAAAGATATAAAATGTAAAAGAGATTGCAATAATGTTACCACAACTAATTCACAAAGCCCACCACATTCCAATAGTATCAGAATCACCCAAAGAAAAAGCTGCAATTCCCAAGAGGCAAACTATAGATTTGCAACCAACAAGCAGAATGAGTGAAATAGATCTTGGGGGAGGCACCATGCTTGAATGATTTATCATGGTGGCAATAAAGCTTAGACCTATTCCAACCAGGACTCAGGAGCCTCCATTATTTGTAGATATGTTTTCTATTCAAGCATGGAGCCTCTTCATGTCATAAAGCAAAGGCATCAGATGCAAACCATTATGCGGACACATGAGAGCATAATGTACTATGACAATTACGTTACTACAAACCTCTTTGACCCATTTGTTTCCCATCTTTGCGTGGAGTGTAATGACTTTACTCTCTTCCTCTAAAAGTTAATGCGCCCTTCTTCAAATCTGGTCTGAGGTGATTTGTCCATCGATCACGACAGCTTATCCCATTACGGGCAAGTCCCGTATACTTTGGGACTTTATTCCAATTGCCCGCTCCATGCTCATTGACATACTGTACCAAAATTGCATCCTCCTCTGGTGTCCATGGGCCTTTCTTTAAAGGACGTTCTCCACCCAAGTTATCTCCATCCTTGGACATTTTCTGGGCATCACCCCCATTCGTCATGATACTTGTGGCTCTCAACGTGCCTAAAGTAGAGAGATTTAAAGATTTTTACATACAAGACAAAAGAGAAGGTGAGAAGCAGCTTTATAATCAGAATGTATAATAGCAAGAATATAATATTGAGTGATCTTTACAAATATAGAAAGCATATTTTCTGAAGCAAATTTGTAGCATCAATGTATTGGAACTGAAATTTATCTAATTTGGGGATAATAAGATGCTGACATGGGCAGATAAAAACTAAAAAGTATTGAACACGTAAAGCACAGACAACAAATTAACATAGCATTAACAAAAGACATGAGGATATTCTAGAAGCATTGAACAAAACAAGAAGGGGCATGACAACTGTTTTTGTGTTCAAAAGAAGGGTTGATGACAACATGCTAAGTCCAATCCTATAGAAATTGCAACATTCTTGCCCTTTTAGGACACCCTCTTTCTTCAACTACTTTAATTAAATCATTTTTATAGAAAATAAAATATAGTATATCATGTCAACATGTCCCAATTGTGCTTAGGCTAGGTTTACTATTGTCCCATACCTCTCTGTTTTTACTAAGCTACATGCACATATTTGTCCAGAACTTTTAGAATGAATCACACAGGCCCAACACCTAATAGCTTGTTGGGCGTGTGCTTGTTAAACCAAAGCATGGCTGACGAACCATTCATATTCTATAGTGAAACAATCTTGACCAACTAGACAGGGGAGGGTCTAGCAATGACTAGAGCTAAGAGGTTTTGATAGGGGAAGGGTGACACAGCATGGGCACCCAGAAAATAGACCAATAAATATAAATACTCTCAAGATTTGACCAATTTTCCCTACATCTTGTTAAGGGTTAGGCTTAAGTTGCACTGTTATTTATATATAAAAAAAAAAGGGGGACTGATTTTCCCATATTAAACTTCAGTTCTACCAAGTACCAACCCAAGGATGTTATGTCCTTTCTCAAACCTCCAGATTGCCTTATTTTTAATTGAAACCATAGTTTCTCATACGTTCCAACCTTTCTGTTGCCCTCATATCCTCCATTTCCATATGTCAACGTCACAAACTAGCAGCACTCAACCTAAAAAATAATGCATAGCAGCATGTGGCATAATCTTTACAGAACGCTGGCACATTTCAGATTAAAGTTTCTTGTTTGCATTAAGATGATTCTAATTTAAAAAGAAAAACTTTTGCAGTTCCAAACATGGGTCAATTCAAGAACCAAATTGCTGAACCCATTATATCCACAATCTCTGTGACTTCAAAGAAAATAGAAAGAGAAGCAAAATCATAAAAATTCATCAACCAAGTAAATGGATGAAATATGAAGATTCACCAGAATAAATGAAAGCCTTATTGCAAGACAGCACAGAGCCAATCGTGATTTCCAGCTCCAAAGAAACCCAGAGTGCATTTAGCAGCCCAAGCATGGGATTATGAGGCTGATGAAGATGGGCGAGGTACAGAAAACTCGACCCACAATGGAATGGAAAATGGAAAAGCTCTTCAGCGATGAAGATGTTGAGTTTGTTTCTGTGAGAGAGAAGAATGTCATTGAGTTTCTGTGAAAAAGAGGTAGCAGAGTAAGAAAGAATGAAAGAGGCATCACTGCTTGTTCTTGTACTGTGAATGTCATTGAGTTTGTCATTGATTTGTAGACTTATATATATTTTCCTCAAACAAACAAAAAAAAAAGTGTTTTTTTTCTTGCCCGTTTAATGTTTTTTACGTGTGAGATTAATGTCTTAAAACAAAAAAGTTTTTTTTATAATATTTTAAATGAAAGAGAACAGATTATAGTGAACAAAACAAATAAATAAGATTATTGATAACTACGATATGGTATTTGGAAGAAACCTAAGTAGATTATTGATAACTTCGATATGGTAATTGGAAGAAACCTAAGTTCAATGGGATCGTACTTGGCAAATGGTGAATAAATGTAGGATGGACCAATGGACTACTATTTTTTTTTTCTAAGGGGACTTAAATTCTTCTCAGTTACTGCACTAGATGCAATGAAAGAAACAAAGACATATTGGACTAAGAATTTTGCAGGTTAAAAATTTACATATTTTTATCCTTAGTTACAGAAAAATCCATCAATCAATTTTATATACAAAGTAATTTTGTGTCATAGTTTAATCTCCTAAATTTTTCTCTTGATCTCAAAATAAATAAGTTTTATTGCGGACTCAATTCAAATTGAGGAACCTTTGTAATGTTTATGGATTCAAATCCTGCAAAAACATAATGTTAGGAGAAGTAACTTTAATCCAAAAGAAATTACGGCTCATTTGAATGAACTTTTAAAAAAAAAATCTTTTTTTCATAAGCTTTTTTTAAAAGATCTTTTAAAAAAAGTAAAAGATATTTTATATTTAAATTTAATATTTGAGAAATACTTCTTTTAAGTTTGAATAACTTTTTTATATTATAAAAAAGATCTTTTTTAGAAGCACAAAAATATAGCTTTTAAAACAAGTACAAAATATACTTTTTTTAGTGCTTTAGATTTTTTTTAAAAAAAAACTCATCAAACATGTTAAAATATAACAAAAATATTTTTTAAAAAAAAGATCTTTTTTATGAAAAAAAAAATATCTAAAACGAGCTCTTATTCTCATACCCAAAAGATATTATATACCCAAGTAAAAATCAAAATATCTTAATTTCCTAAATTCTTTGTCAATATTTTAAAATAAATATAAATAATTATTGTTATCATATCTCAATCTTCTAAATTTTCTCTCATAGTTATGAAATAAATACAAATACACACTGCAGATCAATGCAGTATAGATGAAATAAACACATGCATTGTGCGCATGGTAATGAAATTAAAACTAAATTATTGTTTTCATATACTAATCTCTAAAATTTTCTCTAATAATTTTAAAATAAATATAAATACTAATACACATTAAATATCAATACAATATAAATTAGATAAATCTGAATATCGGCCAGAAATAAAAACAACTAAAATGTAATAGAATATATTATATAATCTCTGACTTTCTTGATTCAAGGCTTAGTTATTCTATTGCTTTATTATCTTTTTCTTTTTTTGATTAATCAACTATCACATAAAAGTTTAGCTTTTTAAATTTTTTCTTGTAGTCATATATTTTTCTCTTTCATGACATGATGCTTAGCATGTTTTAATTAGATAATCTGTCATTAAAAAACAAAAGTAATATCCAAATCCTAACGTTAAATATGTTAACTGTGTGATATATATGGTTATAAGCATATTGAAATCCAAGGCATCAATAGTTTTTTACTAATTTATTTATTGCAATGTGAAGACCTGTTTTTAATAGAATGAGCAGGAATAGATTAACAAAAGTGCACGACTTACGCGTTGTCTCCACCAAACTGCAATAAAAAAGAATTACAAAGATTTGTTTGTTTATGTATTCAAGTTGCAATGTTGCATAGAATGTTTTTCTTTTCTTAGTCACTTTGTTAATTGTTGGCATTTTGAGAATGTAGATGTCTTCAATGACTTTTCGACTCCTCAAGCTCAGCACATGGCAATGAAGAAGCGATCCCTCACTATGGCTAGGCACCAGATTCTCAAGCTAAAACAGATTTATTTATCTCTACCAAAAAAAAAAATTATTTATAATTTATTATAATATTATCGCCAGTTATTAAGAATAAAGATATAGAAAACTTCACCTCTAACGTTCGTTTACTGAAAATCACTTTTGTCAAAATAAGTCAGACCAGATAACCTGATTTAACTTGAACCAAAAATCTTATTTAAGATGAATAAAAAATTTTAGTCATTGAGTTATTTACTATCTAATATGATTTTAACACTACTTTAAATATGTTACAGAGCTATTTATATATTTTATTAAGTATCATGATATTTAACATGAGACTTAGGCTATGTTTGAAGGACATGATAAGAGTAACTTGAAGGTATAAGAAAATATTACCAAGTCTTAATAGATGTTTGGCGTTGATTCATGATCCTATAATTATATCAGGTCAACATTATTTATAAAATTATAACCTAATAATACTATCCTCTCATCAAGATACTGATAAAACCTGATAAGCAAAAATGCAAAATGATACCCATTGTCATCTGTCTTTCAATCTTCCCTGTCTCCCACTTTATGTTTTCTCTCTACCCACCGCATTGTTCTATCTCTCCTTTCATCTTTGTCTCTGTTCCTCTCTCCTCTGTTGTTTAAGAAATCGCACCGACTCACGTTCTCACTGTCTCGCCCATACGCAAATTTTCAGAGAGAGAAGGAGCAGGGAGATTGAATCTATGCTCCAGACATAGAAACCTTAAAGATAACTATGATTTTGAAGTCTGAATCTAGAATCCATAGCTTCCATACTATTTATTGCTGCCGTCTTCCATCTGAATCGTCACCTCTGAAGTTATTCTCTCTCATTTCTTATAAAAGCAAAAGCTTGCCCAGTAAAAAGGAAAGTTAGAAGTTTTTTTCAAGTTGTTGATTGACGGAAAAGCTTGAATCTTTTAGGATTTTTAATATTTTTTAATCTCTCATTACTTTTCTCCATGGAAGCTACTAGTCTATTAACCGCAGAATTGAAGGTTTCTTTCATCCACGAAGAAAAACTTTTCTTTTTTTTTTAACCTTTTTTTTTAATTTTATGCATAAGGGTATTTTGGTATGTGTAATTTTTGGTTTATACATTCAGCTTATGTATATAATTATTACCAAACATTTGATAGGAAATAAAATTATCATGTTTTATCTTATTTTATTATTTTATTTTATATTATACTATTATGTACATTAAAAAAGACCTTAACTCTCACACATTTTTATAACTCTAAATTCAAGTTTAAATACGAATTATATATTTCTTTTTTTTTAAAGAATTTTAAAAAATAAAAATAATACTTATTTTATTTTATTAAATCATCTTAATTATTTAAAAAATAAAATATTAAATATATTTTAAAATTTTAAAGTATTAAATATTTATACTTTTTATTTAATAATTTTTATTTTTAATTTCTTAACATATATTTTTAAGAATTTTTTTTAAATACCTAATAAATTTTATGCATAAAAAGCATAAAGAAATCTGTTCCAACTGTTTTGAAATCTGTGTCAAGTCAATAATAGCTGAGTCAACACAGCTAATGCTTGGCAATTAACTTCCCATTCCTAGTGGGGGGAGAGAGACAGAGAGAGAGAGAGAGAGTTAGAGGTGAGATTCCTAGTTCCTACAATCACAGCAAGGCAGCGCGAACCTTTTCTAGGCACATTCATTCACATCACATGGTGTTTCTATTAGTCAAATATGTCCGCTTAATCCTTCTTCATACTTAAAAAATCAGCTGCAAACCCCTTTCCCCCTTGACCCAACACACGCAAAAAATAAAGAAAAGAGAAATGTGAAAAGAACACATCTCATCTCAGTGGTGATCTATAATAACCAATGAAACTCAGTGGCTGCAAGGAAGGTCAGTGAGCAATGTCTAGTGCCTGATTTTGCTTGGTTGGGCAATCAAAGAGGTTTGAGTCCTATTCACATTGCTTCTGCAAAAGGGTATCTTGACATTGTGAAGGAGCTGTTGAACTTCCACATCAACCAATGCCTTCTTGGGGACGACGCTGGTCGAACTCCCCAGCATCATGCTGTCATCAAAGGGAAGATTGATGTCATTGAGGAGTTCTCCTCTCGTTGCCCTCTTTCCCTGGAGGAAGTAACAGCACAAGGTGAGGCTGTTCTCCATTTGGCAGTGAAAGGTAACCAATTTCAAGCACTAAAAATGATGATGGAGAGGCTCCAAGGGAATCACAATTTGGAGACGCTGTTGAACTCCAAAGATAAGGATCGCAAGACAGTCTTGCAACTTGTAGAACAGAACAAACAACGCCAGGTAAGCATTCACCAATTTCTTTATCTGTTTTATGTGTGTTTGTGTGTGTGTGTGTGTGTGTGTATTCATCTTATATGTGGTGGAAATACCAGAGAGAGAACACTATGATGATTGGTGAGTGAGCAGGTATTAGAGATGGAGTATGGAATAGTGTTACACAAGCCTGCATTTGCCATTATGTCTCAAGCCTCTAGAAGTATTGATGCACAAATCACTATAGATGGGAATACACCATTGCATCCGCAGCGGCTGGTTGATAATGAATCTTGAAGAAAGAGGTCTCAAGCAAAAGCAACAAGTGAGCTGCAAAATGCAATGCTGATTGCAGCAACCTTAATAGCTCAAGTGACATATCAAGCTGGACTCACCCTACCACCAACCATTTGGAAACAAGGGATGAATCTGGATTGGACATGCATATTCACGACAGGGTATACTTGGTTTCATCCGAAAAGTCGACCCAATTCTTGCCCACCTGCAGTATTTTACCCTTTCATGCTAGCCAACTCACTTGGCTTTTTCTTCTCAGTGCTTCTTTTATATACTGCAGCATATCTCAAGCCAAGATTTCTTCTAGGAATTGCCATTACATCACTGATTATATCATACTACAGTTTGCTGCTAACTGAAATTCCAAACGGGCTTTCCTTTGCTGTTATGGGGCTAGTACCAACCGCAACTGTTTGTACTCTGATTACGGTTATAGGAAGACTATGGAAGCCTCAAGGTTTAACTAGAGCAGAAGTGAATCTGAAAGCGAACCAAAGAGAATCCCAAGACCCTGGGAGTGAGAATGATTGCTAAATTTAACAGAAGGAGCTTGTTATGGTATTCTAATGCATGACTAAATTTTGTGGCTTTGGTGAATGGTGAGGCGTGCTTCAAGCAGTTCCATAATAGTTTTCCTCCCTCAAATACGATGTCCTGGTGCAACAAATTCAAAGAGAGACTTTATTGACTCAATTGTCCTTTTCTTTTTGTCTTTGACCAGATATTCTCACAGGATTTAAATTTTAAATTTTACATGTACCATCTAAAATTTAAATTTTAGCCTTCTAACATAACTCACTTATTATTGCACTTAATACTTGACCACAACACTTGTTGGTCAAGACTCAATAGTCTAGGACCCGTTTGTTTTACATTTTGAGCCAGTTAGAATGACGTTTACTTTCTGTAACATTTTTCTTAGAGCTGTTTTGTTTGGTTACTTAGCACGTCCCTGAAACGGTCGTCTGCTGTGCAGCTTGCCTCCCAAAGCTTTTGCATATTGTTACACTGTCTGAGAGAGAGGGGTTTGATAGGGGGCTTTACTTTCATGCCTTTTTTTTTAAAAAATAAAAATTACTTTACATCATCCAAAGAAAATAAATTCCTCTGAACAAATTACAAAAAGGTGTTGAATGTTTAAAATATCCAACACAAGTTGATACCAAAAATCTATCCAATGACTTTGGGCAGACAAAAATAATACATACAATACCATTGAGGTTATGGTAAATTTGATGCAGCAAGCATGATCAATATGATTCTGCTGCTCTCTTCAGACTGTGCAACAGCTAACAGAACTCTGATATGAAGAAACATATGGTAGCATTTACAATGTCAAATGAAATTGCAACAAGGTGGATAATTGTGCTGGACGAGACACCCAGGGGTTGATCAAAACGCAAATTTCTCGTCAAAATTAAAATCAACAGCGCAACCCATTGACCAAAAATTGAAGAAATTTCTCAAATTTGATCTTCTTGGACGATGGCAAGGAAATAGTGTCATTGTGATCATCATTAGGAATGAAACCTTTAATGTGCCATCGCCTCTTGGCATATAAAAGTTCATTATGCATGAATGTACAGAACTATACAGTGTGAAATATAGTAACTAGCCCGGGGCAAAGTGAAAAGGAGCATTATTCGAAGTTCCAAGACAGTGAGTGATTCAACATGCAAAATATAATAAAACTTGAAGCACAACCCTATATTTGTTTCATACACACTTTTTAAGTGCTTCAAACTACGAAATGTAACATCAACGAATTGATTGTGCCTTCTAAGAAGAAAACAGCCTAGAAAACAAGTAACCATGACAGCCCTGCACGGTATCTAGCAGAGGTGCAGTTTGGCATGCTTCCTCAACAGCACGATTCATCCATTTTTCTAATATAACTTCAGCAATAGGAGCAACCTGATGTTGCAATACTGCTGCACCAAGGGGTCCTATCAAATTTAGCCTTGTTGCGGCAGAAATCACATCCCTCATTGTGATGAACATGTAAGCTCTCTGAGAAGTAGTACTATCGAATCCCAGTGTTCCACATATAAGTCCAAATATAGGAGCATGGTGAAGAGATACGGCCCCTGACCCCAGAGAAGCATCTCTCATGGTTTTAAGAGAGGGAATCTCAGAAAACACAGCTGAAGCCACCCTCATTAATGCAGATCCTTGTGAGATTGATGCCTTTCGCCCCACTTCATTAGTTAGGGTAGCATCCAACATTTTGTCAAGATTATGCCAGGTTTCCAAATTGGGTGACAAGGAAGCCGAATACACAAAAGGAAGGAGTAAGCTTCCTGTATTCTCCAAGACATGCCTAACAAATGTCTTAAGCTCATCGGGATTAGACACTAGTTGGGACTGAACTGCTGCTTCAAGGCCAAAAGAATGAGCAAATCCACCAGTAGGGAGAAGAGAATCAATCAACTGCCATTGACTCCACTGTGCAAATGAGTCTGCTAGGCAAGGTCTGTTGCACCCTTCATTTATTTGCATTGTAAATGATATTACTACAGTGTTGACCAGGAATATCAGATTACTCAGGTGCCTAGAGGAATAAACCAGGCTTATGCATTCAAATTTTCAAAACAACATAAAATATTGCCAGAGATCTTTTGAAAATGAATCACATATGTAAGAGGTAATCTTTTTTGGAAACTCAACTTGACAAAAGTTGAGTTTCCAAAGGAGTTCTATGATTCTATCATAATAACATGGTATAAGCTCATAGAAAATAGTTGCTACAAGTCAGCAAACTTTTACTGATAATAACTTCAAGCAGATATAGTATGGCAAGAATCTTTTCAAGAAAAAAAAAAAGAAATAACTTTGTCACAAACTCCTTTTCTTACTTCAAAAGGCATATCAACTCTCAAGTTAACCATGCTCAAGTTAAGCATGCAGGCAGGTTTACTTCTATGATAACCAAGAACCCTGAAAATATCCATTACCTACTTCATCAAAGAAATGAAATTAATTCAGAGGCCAGAGACTTACCAACAAACTTTGAAGATCAAAATATCAGAAGTGACAAGTACTTTGCTTGCTTCACTAGCTATCTTAGTAGATTGAGTTAAATGGTTGGAACTTCCTAAATGTTGAAGATGCATTGTTTCATTAGTAGTTATTTAATTCTATGAAAAAAAATTATTAGTTATAAAAAGTAAGATGTGGATACTGACAGTAGCACATGATATGGACTGCGCTTAGCCTTAGGCATCCTTCAAAGCTCTATTGACAGCAAGAAATACAGCTAAGCCAATTACAGAGGCCATAAATTCCTCAATTCCCATTCATGGGTGTTCTGAAATTATCTATTTACTATGCTCATTTACCTTAATTTATTGAAAGGGGGAGAGGGTCAATTGTCAAGTCTCATTATGAAGTCAATTCCACTATGCTTTTCTATGTCCAAACAATGAACTGAAAACTGATTTGCTCTTGAAGGAGAAAGAATGAAGGATCATTTTACATAATGTAATTTCTAAGTAGTATAAAGATATGTCAAATGTACATTTTTCAAAAGAATAAAGGCCATTGAAAGAGAAGAACATGAACATTTAAACTTGACAGATTAAAATTCTTTTCCCTTTTTCTATTATATTTTTTGCCCTTTTTATTTTAGGAAACAATATTTCAGTCCATTCAGAATCATATTTAACAAAATCTTCTAAAATTATATTAGCTACTTGGTTTACAGCATATCAATCTGCATGTCAGAATCAAATTGCACTGGGAAGTAAGAGTTGGAACAATCTATTAATGGAGTTTCTCCATAATGTAATTTAGACAAATGATTCAGTAATTACACATAAAGATGCAGTACCATGACATTCTCTAGCACCTTGAACCTAATATCATCACCCAAGAAAATAATCCTAAGACTTGTTTTCTTGGGATTCATTATTGCCCCTGTTCATGAAATGGAAGCCCATAATATACCTATATTCTCCAGTCCCAAGGCAGCGGGAGCAGTAAATAAGACCACTTCCACCACAAGTCCTACACCATTTTGGCCATTCACCTTTTGGGAGCATTTCCAAATGAACCTGGTTTGTCCTTCCTCTTCCATGACACTGGTGGCAATCAACTCTTCCACTCCCCTCACAGACTATACAAGGTGGGTCTGGCTTCTTTCTTCTTTTCTTCCGAACATTTGACTCTGTTCTCACAACCCAAGATGGCTTTGTGAGTGAGAGATGAGGCAATGACTTGGGAGACCGAGGGGGAGGCAGACCATTAAAATTTGTGGCCTCAAATCGAACTATTGTTGACAAATTCAGTGTCCTGAGAGCCATCTAAGCCAGCAGAACTCCAGTGTCTACTCCATCTTCAACAGTGAAATCTGAAACAAGTGAGATACCTACTTACCCTGGTCTTCCAAGAAACATTGCTTACATATTGATCAGTATTTCATGAACATGATTGAGGCTGTAGCTGTGGCCTATGGGTACACTGACAGGAAATTTGGTTATATATAGGCCATATCTTCCAAGCTACTGAAGATGCATCCTTTTGTTATGAATGTTTCCCAGTACTCTTATGACTTACTAACAATGGGAAACAAGGGCACCTAACTGCAGCATCATCTATGACTAAACTTGGGAAACTAAAAGTCTTGCTAATAGCAGGGAAAACAATCATGGTCAACAGATAAAAAATGAGAGAGACTAATTTTCCCTTTCATTCGGCTGAAAATAAATTTTAAGGGACCAGGACCACTAAAATTTACACAATTTTAACTTGAAAAAAAAAAACCCCCTTTGTTCATTGTTGATCCCAGAAAACTTAAATTCGTCGAAATGTGAAAAAAGAATCATCATAGCTTATAGATGAAGTCAATTCCACTACGCTCTTCTCTAACCCATCAATGAATTAATAACCCAGTTTCCCTTAAAAGGCGAACTTCACTCTTGCCCAACTTGCAAGTGTCAGTAATGCAAAAACTCAAGACGACCTCTTCCAAAAACAAAAAGAAAACAAAAATAGAGAAAAAAACAAATTGAAGGTTGCGAAGAAATGCAAGGAAACGAGGCATTGAAGTACACGAAGGCTAGAACCCAGAGCATAAACAAGAACGAAGTTCAAAACCCACTAAGCAATTTCGACATAGAGTACCAAAAAAAAAAAAAAAGAAAAAAACAGTGCAGGAATCAAGATATAAATGTGAGAACTGAAAATCAATAGGGTATGGAAGTTTACCGGGTGGAGTTGAGGAAAAAGAGTAAATCGTCTCAATCTCAAGCCAAAGAGTGATATTTGGGAAATCGGAATCGACGAGCGCAGCAGTTTTCCCTCTAGTTCTGCTCTTATCTCCTGTTCGCTGCTACTGCCAGCCTCCTCTGTCACCCAGCACCGCACTATAATTATATTTTTATTTGGAGATGTTTGGAGTTCGGACAGAAATGTTTAAAAAGAAAAGAAAGAAAGAATAAATTTTTTATTTTAATTAAAAAATTATTTTATTTAAAAGTATTTTAAAATAAGAGATTATTAAGTAAGTTTCGTATTTTATATTTTATATTTTTATAAATATTTTTAAATTTTTTAATTTAAAATTAAAGAATTAATTTTTTTTAAAACTGTTCCATACATATATATTCTTAGGCTTAATTTGATATTATAGTGTAAAATAAATAAATTTTATATATAATATTAGATAAAATATAAAGACATTCTTTGAACTTTAAATGAAGTGTACATATACTCTTTCAATAAATAAAAATTAATAATTATATATTTAAATTATATAACTAGTAACAATTAAATTTTTTATTTAATATTTTAAGAAATTTAATTGATAATTTTATCATTTATGATATGTATGTGACTTATTAATATATTTTTATTTTTATTTATAAAATATCTAATTAAAATGATAATAGAATCAAACTTTATACTAATTTTTAATATGAATATTTCCTTTATTTTATGAGTTATTCTTAAAAAATAATAAAAAAGTTTGTTAATTCATTACCTACATATTAGGTGTAATTAAATTATTAGTTAAATTTAACAAAACATTGAATGAAAAATTTAATTGTAACAAGTTGTATAATTTAAATGTCTAATTATTACTTTTTTTGTTGAAGGAGTCTATGGGCTCATTTGAATAAGCTTTTAAAAAAGTGTTCTTTTATATATCTTATTTTTGTAGACCTTTTTTTTAAAAAAAGTAATGTTACATTTAGATACAATATTTAAGGAATACTTTTCAATAATAAAAATAATTTTAAGTTTATTTAGATAAAAAAAAATAGAAGCAATTTATTTATATCAAATTACTGAAAAAGACATTTAAATACAACATATGATGCGTTATGATATGTAAGATACGATTAAATAAGCTAGCATAGTGAGATTTTCAAGTATGTTATGGTAACAGCGTCATGAAAAATGAGACATAAGATAATAAAAATATATCTAATTGTATACTCAAAGGCTTAATAACATGTTGCTGATATTGTTCTATTTTATTTTCTCTAAGTAGTATAGTCATTAATATTAAAATTCAATTTAATGTATTAAGGTACAACGTCTTAAAGTTACATTATTTAAAATGTAATTTACAAAACTATTTAGGAAGGTTTATGTGAATATAAGGAGGAAAAATAGAGGATATGAAATGTAATTTTTAATAAGAATAAATGATTTTTTTGTCATAAAATTATACTAAAAATCATTTATCCTTTTACTTTTTTAAGAAGCTAAAGATTATCAGCTTCTAAAAAAAGAGATAAATAAACTTTTTTTAACTTTTATTTTTTAAAAAAATTATATTCAAATACATTTCAAAATGTGTTGAAATATTTTTTTTTTGAAAAAAGTACTTTTTTTAAAAAAATATATATCCAATTGGGCTTTACATGCAATTCACCTAAAATTAAAGAAATATATCAATATTTTATCGTATAATATTTTATATAAAATCTATTTAAGAATTTCATTAAATTCAATTTATTTGAGTGGATATTATTATGTCATTTTGTTTTGTTTATATAAAGAGTAAAATTCATCTTCAATAGTTAAACTTGATTATGTTGCAGCAAAATTCTAAACTTAAGTGATTTATGTTTGGCTCATAATCAAATGATATGTTTTTTTTTTCACAATGGTAATATAGATATTTAAACCTACGTCATCTTGCAAAATAGTGGATTTTGTGTTAATAGTTATAGGTTTTTTGTTCTAACAAGGTATAACCTATGCTGGCATTGTCTCTCCTCACAAAATGTTTATTAATAAAATTTAAATTTTTAACATTACACGTAAAGTTTAGTAAAAGTCATCCCACTAGATTTAATCAATATATAATGGATTTTAGTTTTAGGTTAAATGAATTGAGAAGTTGTGGAAATATTAACAACAATATGTAATATTTCTATTAAACAAAATTATTTGATGGAGCAAAATTTTGGATGAATAACTTTGAGAACAATACTATTTTTTAAATTTAAATATTAATGGAGAATGAAACTCAAGTAACGACGAAGACAAATAGCAAAATGAGATAATTAGATAATGTTGTAAGACGATGTTGGTGTCATGATCGTTGCCAAAGATGTTGGTGTTGCTGGAAGGGTGGGTGTTGTTATCTACTAAGGTGGAAGTGGTGGTGAGATCAAAGTTGTGGCTCGCCAAGAAGAGTGATTATAGCTTGGAAAATTGATTTTGAAGGCTTCAAAATATAAACCAAACAAATCTTGCATAAGGAGTTAATGAGGGCACCACTACTATTATGATTTGTGTCAATAGTTTCCATGGCAAAACAAGGATTTTGATACACTATAGTTTGTTTGATCTTTTAGACTACAAGGTTATATATACTTTGACATGGGTTAAGTTCTCATAAGATGGCATGAAAATAGTATTGTATTGTATTGTATTGTTTTTTTTCTCCTTACAATATGTATTGATATTTTGGATAAAACTTGCCTTATCATATTCCAATTTTTAATATTATCGGTAAAACTCGGTTTGCGTAGTAGTCTAACCCAACTTCATTTGTATAAGCTCAAATTGACTTTAAAAAAACATGAAATTGAACAATAACAAAAAGGCTCAATTTTTTTTATCCTAATAAAAAGAAAAAAGAAGCCCCATGCAATCATGGGAAACCCTTAAACTTGGGCCGAGCTTAAATTGGATCAAGAAGAGGGTCCAACGTTAGCTGGACACCCTTTGCCGAAAAAGCAGCTGAAAAATCTCAAGCGAGAGTGAGGCCGAGGAAAGAGAGAGAGAGAGAGAGAGACAGAAGGCGAGAGTGTCGTTTACGGTGGTGGAGACTGGAGAGAACTCACCGAGACTCGGAGAGAGTACAAAAATGGCAGCGTCAGTGTGAGTGTCAAAAGAGGAAGATCAATGATGCTATCACTGAAACAAGTAGCCAGACACAGAGCTCTCTTCTCCTCCATTTTCACCCTCTGCATCAACCCTCTTCACTCTCTCTCTCCTCCTTGTTATTCTTCTCTATCTGTGATCTCAAGCCCGCCTCCAATCTTCTCCGTCAAAGAACTCTTCAACCAAAGCCAAGTCGCCGACTCCTTCAAGGCATGGTTCAAGACCCGCAACAATGACCTGCTCGACCGCATCTACCGAATCCTGGGTGCCCGAGACCCGCAAAACGGCGACGAATTGGCCTCCATCCGCGCCACCGACACGGCCCTCTCCCAGTTGGGTCTCCCCCTCACCGAAGCCTTCGTCTTGGAGGTCCTCCGCTACGGAGACGACGTCCTCTCTTGCCTCAAGTTCTTCGACTGGGCGGGTCGCCAACCCGGTTTCCACCACACCCGCGCCACCTTCACCGCCATTTTTATGATTATCTCCAGGGCCAACCTCATGCCCCTCATCTTGGATTTCCTCAACACCTTCAAGAAGCACAGGTACGCTCACAAGGTCAGGTTCCATGATACTTTGGTCATTGGTTATGCCATTGCGGGGAAACCCGAGATTGCACTCCACCTTTTTGGCAAAATGCGCTTCAAAGGTTTGGACCTAGATAGCTTCGGTTATCATGTCTTGTTGAACGCCTTAGTGGAGGAGAGCTATTATAATGCGTTTGATGTTATGTTGAAACAGATACAGATGAGGGGTTATGAGAATCAGATCACAAATACTGTAATCATGAAGAGCTTGTGTAAACAGAATCGGTTGGATGAGGCCGAAGCACATCTTAATGGGTTGGTGAGTAGTGGGAAAGAGTTGCAAGGGAGTGAGGTGACTGTTCTTATTGGTGCACTGTGTAAGAGTAATAAGTTCGAGCATGCTGTGAAGTTGGCTCAGGAATTCGGAAACTCGGGGTTGGTTCCACTGGAGAATGCCTATGGCGCTTGGATAAGAGGCCTCGTTCAGGCTGGGAGGTTGGATGTGGCTCTGGAATTTTTTCAGCAGAAAAGAAAATCCGAAGGGTATATTCCTGGTCTGGTCCGGTATAACAGTTTGATATGCAGGCTTTTGAGGGAGAACCGGCTTCTTGAGGTGTATGATTTGTTGATGGACATGAATGAGACAGGCATTCCCCCCGATTTGGTTACCATGAATGCTGTCTTGTGCTTCTTTTGCAAAGCAGGAATGGTGGAGGTTGCACTTGAATTATACAATTCAAGATCTCAGTTTGGACTCTCTCCAAATCACATGGCTTACAAATATTTGATACTTACTTTATGTTGGGATGGAAGCGTTAATGAAGCATACAGTGTATTCAAAAGCTCTAGTGATCAAGGTTATTTTCCTGATAGACGAACCTTTTCTACACTTGCCAATGCTTTATGTAGAGAGTGCAAGGTTGACGAAATGAAGGAGTTGCTCAATCTTGCCTTGGAGCGGAATTTTTTGCCTAGTGCTTCCACATATGACAAATTTATATCGGCACTATGTCGAGCTGGAAGAGTAGAAGATGGTTACTTAATACATGGGGAACTTAACAATGTAACCTCTAGAGTGTCTTACCGTAAGTTGATTAAGGGTTTAAAGAAGTCAAATAGGGGAGATATTGTTGCTTGTCTTCTTATTGAAATGCGAGGGAAGGGTCATAAACTAACACGTCCCTTATGCAGAGCTGTTATTAATTGTTTACTTGATATGGATAATCCAAAAGCACAAGTTTTCAATTTATTGGAGATGTTGTCTCGTCGTGAACCTGATTGTGAGATATTCAACTGTTTCATTGACGGAGCTGGGCATGCCAAGAAGCCTGAGTGGGCCAGGGAAGTATTTGAGTTGATGCAAAGGAATGGTATTGAGCCTAATTTGAGATCTAAAATTCTTATGTTGCAGAGTTATTTGAGAAGTGAAAGAATTTCTGATGCTCTGAATTTCTTTAATAATTTCCTATGCCAGGGTATAGAGAGTAAAACATTATATAATTCCTTAATTGTTGGTCTCTGCAAGGCCAATAAGGCAGACATTGCACTTGAGTTCTTGTTCGAAATGATAAAAGTTGAATTAACTCCAAGCATTGAATGCTATGAGCTTCTTGTGCAGCAGCTTTGCTCTATGAAAAGATATCATGAAGCAATAAATCTTATTAATGTGTACGAGAAAATGGGACGTCAATTAACATCTTTTCTTGGTAATGTCCTTCTTTTTCATTCTTTGATTTCACCAGAAGTCTACGATACCTGTGTTTGTTTAAGAGTTGTGAAAGAGGGGGAATTTTCTGGTAGTTCAAATCTTAGCTTGATCATTGGTGCATTTTCTGGTCGTCTCAGAGTAAACCATTGTATTGAGGACTTGGAAGAACTAATAGCGAAGTGCTTTCCGCTTGACGTATACACCTACAATCTGTTGTTGAGAAAAGTAAGCAAGAGTGACATGGACCAAGCTTGTGAGTTGGTTAATCGGATGTGTCAAAAGGGTTATGAGCCTAATCGGTGGACTTATGACATCATTGTACAAGGTTTCTCAAAGCATGGGAGGAAAGTCGAGGCTAAGCAGTGGGTTGAAGAAATGTACCGTAAAGGATTTTATCCAACAGAGAGTACAAGAATATTCATTTAAGGAGTATCAATAAATTTTCCAATCAATATCTGTTAAAGATGCAACATGGTTCACACAATTTTGGTGAGGATATTTTTTTTTATACATATATAATATTAAAATATGGGTTACATTGGATGCATTGGTTTTAGTGTTTTTTTTTAATTTTTATTTTCTTGGTATCTTGAATAATGCTATGTATCTTTTCTCCCCCCCCCTCTCCTTGTGGAGGCATTAGGAAATAAAATATGTTTCTACCTTGTACTATTTATCACACTACTACACTAGATTGACATAAGCTATGATATTTGATTTTCCTTTTTTTGATAAAAGAAGCTTTGTTATTTGATGCTTAAGATGGCTTTTGTACACCATTTTATTTGACATACTGTATTTTTTAAGTGTAGACATTGTTTCTTAGCCTCTTCTTATGCTAGTTGTCATTACACAAAATATAAAAATTATCAGTAGATCCACGGCACAGAGTTGATGGATTTCAAATTTCAATGAAGTAGCTGTTCTGAATTTCATTAATCATTGAATCTTTGAGTTTGGTTTGTGGGTATGGGATGCTCAATTCAAAGGGATTTGAACAGGATTGTAGAAGTTGCAGTTATGTTGTTTTCTGAAGGTTTGAGCTTTATATCAAGAGATGAAGCTTCTAAGTATGGGATTGTTGTTCTCACTTTTTTTATGTATGTTTTATGTGACATTGGATTTTGGAATTTCTTGTAAAGTTTTTTGAACCTGCTACATGAATATTACTTTCTGTATTTCTGTTTATGAGAAATTCTACTGCAAGGATGGACTGGTCACTTATTCAATTGAACTTCAACTCAAACATCTTTCCTGTATTTCTGTATTTGTGATGTTAGTGCTCTTTGTTAGTCTATCACTTATAAGTTATGAACTTCACTTCTTTCCTGTGAGAAGGGTCTGTTGGTGGACCTATTGTTTCTGCTATATGAGTTTTTCCCTTTCTTGGTTGATCCAATCTTTTCTACAAATTTATTTATCAACTCAAACATCTTTTGTTCGCTCATCATACACGATGAGACATCAACAATTTCAATGAAAACAGTTATGTTTGGGCTTTTCACTACCACGACCACCACCACCAACAACAACAACCAGATCCTTATTGCAACCATCAGCCATGATAGAATATCCCATGTTTTGCCCACTCCATACAGTATTGTCTCATCAAGTTATGAGTGTGCTTGAACTTCTTGAGAAATGGACCATTCACCACATAAAAGCTTGGTGGTTTCATACCAGGACCATATTTGGCCATTGGCACCAATCATTGCAGCAAAACTATCGTAGTTAACTGAATTAAAAGAAATTCCTGCATCAAACATTAACCTTGCAATTTACCTACGAGCTGTCTCCCTTGCATCCTTCTTGTAAGCATAATCTATAGTTGTTTATTTTCCTTTGGCAGCCTTTCTTTATTGCACTAACTCTTGTTTTGGTGTGAGATAAGAGTCAATCAATTGGTCCATTCTGCCTTGGTTTGTTTAATGGACAGTGTTCTTTACTTCTTCCTCGTTTAGAACTTGCACTTGAAGTCATCTTTTTCTTATTACTTCCAATTGACATTTGAGCAATGTCATCCTTTATCTCATGTTTCATCATATGGTTTATGTCAAAATCCTCAAAATCAGGCACCAAATTTGGTTATCTCTGGCATCATTTTATTCATTAGAGAAGAGAGGATGAAGATAAAGAAGAGCTAGGCCACTGGCCATAGCCTCAGCCAGGAGACCCCAGCCACCACTGGGCTGGTGGAAGTCAAGTCTGGCCATCAGAGAAGAAGAAAAAAAAGAAGGGAGGAAGAAGATAAAGGAAGAACCGAAGGGGTGAAGGGAGCTATTACTGAATTCAGAGGATATTGATCTTTTAAAATGAGAATTGTTGTAGGTGAAAGAATGGAACTCACTATGCTAAAAATAGTGCAGATAGCGCACATCACCCATGCTATAGCAGCACTACATTAAACTCACTATGCTAGATGATATGATGTTGCTAGACATGTGAGAGGAGAATGGAATATATTACAAGCATTATTTTTGAGTGATTGTCCTGAAGCATATTATGTCCATTTCTTTGCTCATTGATTATAACTTGCATTGGTTGCTACAAGTTGACTTTTACTGCCAATATTAGTTCTTCTAATAAAATCCATGATGAGTTTTTAAGCTGCCAAGTTAGATGAAATTGCACATTACTCTGAGGCTTACATTTGTCATCTATTTGTAGTATGATAAATGTATAAGATGCAACTTGTTCTGTTCTGCCAAAAATTATTATTGGTGGATCAACTCATTCTCAATGTGGGAATGGTGATACTGCTTACAATATTTTGACCTGATTTCAGGTTTTGTTGATCTTGCAATTGATGAAAGAGATTATGGTGTAACAGATGTTCCGTGTCAAGCCACTTGTTCGAAACTTGAGAGATGGTTGGGATTAGTTAGACATTATTTTTTGAACATGATATTAGAGTTCATAGCTATGGTGCTTATACAGCAAAACGATGGTGCACTCGTCATCAAAAAAATCAGAGTGTAACTATTTCTTTTAAGCATAAATTTACCGTTTTTCACTAATTTATTACTGGAACTGGACAAATTTACACTACTATTTTCTAGGCGTTAGCTTGGATTTAATTTATTACTGGTATTGGTTATATTTACGCAACAACTATACTTGGCGTTGGCTTGGAATCGACTAATCAGAAAGGTAGTTGCACGCATAGAATAGATTAGTAGCGCAAGTGAAAATCAAACCGTTTTTTTTTTAAATTTTTTTTACAGTAGTGATAAGAAAGTTTGAACCTATAACCTTTTGTACAGCTATGGAGTTAGGAGAGTTTTTCCAAAGGGACATACAATGTTCATAAGTTATTAGAGATATATTTTTATAAATGTAAATTATACAATTTTTCAAAATATTTTGGGAGCCATGGCTCCCTTGAGGATGATTATCCTTTACTCTTGTTCTTGCAAAAAATTCAAATTTCTTATTACTAATCCACTTTACATGTTAGAAGTGATTGTCTAAACGTACAACGTCTGGACTCTAACATGGTTGTATGATATTATCCTCAGTAGGTGTTATTTCAACATAACGGAATAAGACTACATGTGAAATTCAATGATCTTTCATTGATATAAAATTTAGTATGGAGATCAATATGATAAATATGTGTAACTCAATGATTAGATTAATTTAAATTATTTTCTGCCATGTTATAAGATGATGTAACTATGTTATAATTTCCACGTCAATATATGAGAAAGTGTGCATAGTCATTCTTCCTGATTCGTTACTCTTTGCAACTATTATATATTTAAACGATTTTTATAATCAGACTAATAAGCCAACCAGTTGAGCTTGAGAAGGTTGCATTTGAAGAGACATTCTTACATGTGTTGTAATCAGTAAGCATTGCACCAAATGGCTAAGCTGGAACGAAGAAACAAGCCCCTTCAATGGTATCCCCATTACATTAAATCACGTGGTGGGGGTATTGAAGATTTCAAGACTGTCGATTGATGGTCATTACCAAGAACCATTCAGTTTTTTTTCTGGTTGACATGGGCAGTGCCCATTAGAGTCGACATTACCCAACAAAGTGTGGCTTAAAATGCAAAGGATTACTAGTTAATACCACCCAAGAAATTTTCTGTGGCAAGTGGGGAACAACTTATGGTCAATCAATGCATTAGGTAAAAATCTGACTTGGAAGATGCAGGGGCAAGGAAATTTAGTGCTGAATTCCTTTGTCATGCCTTTAGGAGAGCATGGCTATGGAATAGTGCTGGGCATCCAGTGGCTTTCTTCCACTAAAAGTCCACACAATATCTCTTATCCTATCCAGAAAAGCAATAAAGTGCCCTTGTCAATGTAACATGCAGGTGTTATAAACTCATTGCATATCATTATTTATTTTCTATTTCCTTTTGCTTTTTGTCCAAATGCCGATGATTAGTGCTCACCAGGAATTTTCAGGGCAAGTGGTTTTGGTGCTCTGCTAGGCTTCTAAGGTAGAGTCTTAGCCTTACTTTTCTCTTGAGCTACTCATCATACAGGGAGATTTTGTTGAATTGTTGTTGGTGGCCTTTCACGATCCCTCTTCATCAACCACAACTTTTTTTTTTGCCTCTTTTTAATCTTGTTCATGAACCATTGAAGTTTAACTTATTATTATGTGAATTTTCGCATTAGTTGTTGTAAAAGATTTGAATAAGAATAAAGTTGTGATTAAGTGGTTGATATTTTCATTTGAAGAGAAAATATCAGAAACTGTAGTTTATCAAGTGTGCAGCTGTGTGCTGAGATCCAAGATAAAATAATAGTTGCAGATACAATTATCTCATAAATATGCATGCAGAAACAAAATGAATTGTGTTTAAGTGCAAGATGATTCTTATATTTGTGCTGGAAATGAGTGTTGCAGATGAATCCACGTATATATGTAGGGGACTTAATTATTATTACCAGAATATGTTCTTTAGGACCATTCGTTTTCTCTGCTTTTCAGTCATTCAAAGTGTGAAAATATGTATAGCGCATAGAACAGAAACAGTGTTTTAAGCAATATAACAAATACTTTATACATATTCAATCAATGTTAATGTCAATGGATGGAACAGTTAAATTTCATCTACTCAATTGAACCCAAAGAAAATCAGAAACCAAATATTGTAAGACTGTAGCAGTCACCACCACTTATGCACATTGGCTCCCAATTAAAATTAAGACAAAGAAGACAAGATAAATTAAAGCTGTAAGAGTTGACAACTTTTCATTGTTTCCCACTTGTTGTGGACAAATGTCCAATCACATGCTTCGTTTATTCTCTTCTTCACCACTACTTCCTCCTTTCTCTTCCTTATCTCCCCTTGAGTTTTTTGAAGCTATATCAGGATTTCCTCTCCTTAAACTATTTCACTGTCAGCTTCTAACCTTATTATTCCCGAAGCAATCATAGCAGGTATTGGTGGAAAAAAAAAGCATAGAGTAAAAAAAAAATTTATGTGGGCAATAAATCTTCTCTTTTGTCTTGCATTCACTCACTCATATGTGAATAATTGTGATATGTACACGGTGAATATTTTGTGAAAAGTGCACCTTAGCACTATCGGAGACGAAGCTTCATAGACTTAGTGCTCAGGTAATTGAGATAGTGGAGGCATGGGTAGAGGTCATAAGTTTTGGTAATGATAATACATCTCACCATACCAAAATGCTGCATAAGTTATATATATTGCCTTGCCTGTTTATATTGCATCATTTTTTTGGAATCATTTTCGTCAATTTAACTGTTGAAATAAATCAAGTCTAAAAAATTTCATAAAGTTATATATGAATTAGCATTTCATTTAACTATTTTATTTTTATATACAATACGTATTTTTAAATATAAGTAAATGTTAAATATTATATTAAATACTTATGAATGTTTGATTTATCTTAAATTTAATATGCATAATTATCATGATAGTGTTACATAATTCAACAGTTGAATTGATAAAATTCGTATTCCATCAAAAGTTATTTAACAATATAAGTTTTCAAAGGCTTTGAAAAGAGTTTTAACCACTATCCCCAATCTGAAAATTTAGTCTCACAACAAATATATAACCTTAATTTCTTGATTCATGATTAGCTAATTATCCAAATTCACCTTCACGCTCATAGTTAAATGGTTTTAAATGGGACATTCTTGCGGGCACCATAGGTCAAAGGCTTTCTTCTAATTCTTCTATATTTCATTATTTTGGTGCCCCCACGCAACCCACGTTAGACTGCCATCTTAAGAAACACGGAAAAAGTAACGAGACATTATATGTACTTACCCTAATTTATTACTGCAATTACATTTACTCCCGTTGGTAACTTCAGCAAATTTTATCTTAATTTGTTAAACTTTAACTAATAGCCTCCAATTCTTCTAATTTTTTCCATGAATTAGTACGAAAATAAGAACCATGTGAACTCACATGACATTATTTTCAAAAGAAAAAACATGATTAAATTATTGAAGCTCCTTTTATCTTGACCTTAGAATGTTGATTTGACATATGGATCTTAGAAATTCCTTTTGTGGCTCACAAGAATAAGATGCATTTTTTTCCAAGCATTTTTTTTCCCTTAAAATGTCATGTGAAGTCTCCTAATTTATATTATAATTCATTGACATTTTTTAACATCAATTAGGGGTTATTGGTTAAAATTAAATCAAAGATATTATAAGAAAATTCTACAGCTGACTCTTATAATTAAAGAAAAATACAATTGAATAAGATCTATATCAATTGATTATTTTGGTTTAAACCTTGAGTTAGTATATAAGGAAATTAATTCCTCTAAATACATTAAGCCGATGTGAGGATGTGCTCTCAAGATCATCTAGAAGAGAAATTTAGTCTCAATTGACATAACAAGTAGTAAGATGATATCTTTATCGCATAACTTAAAAAATGTTATCACTTGGCCTAGTTAAAAATCATAGCGTGGTTATGATAGTTGAACATTCTATTAAAATCTAAATGATAACATAAGAGAATCTTGTAATTAATCCCCTGATACTTAACATAGTGATAATAATTAAAGTGAAAGTTGAATTCCACCTACCCGTCTCGCTTCCTGCGTGTGTGCTTGATTGTTCAATTTGTTTACATAACTTTGATTAACTACTGTTCTCATATTCTTTTACTCTAGAGCATCCTATGAAGCTCCTCCCAATTAACATGGCATTTCATAATTATCTTCTTCAGCTGAACTGTTACCATATATGCGTGTGTGCACAATTTTTGATAATATTTAACATAGAAGAACTGTGCCCAAACAATAGGAGTAAAACATAAATCAAACATTCCAGTGCAAAGTGGCTCATCTTCTTTTATATCAATATATGTATTCATGTAAACACCAACAACTAAGACCAAAAGAAAAAAAAAAAAAAAAAAGACATCAACAACTTAAAGCCATACTCCCTTCTGATCTTTTCTCTTTCTTTGCAGGACATGAACCAGGCCATATATATATGAATACTAACAAAAATCTTTCCCTGTATCTATTTTGACCAAATATGCACTAAGGAAAGAGAGAGAAGAAATGAAATGGAGGAGAAGAAGAAGAACAAGAGAAAACTTCATTGATATTTATCCATTCCAGACATATATATACCTGTCAACTAACAATGGCATATATGGAAAATTCTTTTACATGGGTTCACACCAAAAGTAGGTGACATCTTTGGCCAATCCATTCAATCACCTAGTGTATTTTATATGATCCAAACTCTAAAGAAAGAAAAGAAAAGAAAAGAAAATTGAGGACAAGAGAGGGAGCTAAGCCATTCTAATGCATCTAGTCCTTTTGAAACACAGATCAGCAACGATAGGTATTCACATTTTCTACATCAAGATTGCATATCTCATGCTGTCACTTACCATGAGATGATTCATTTCAGAAATCTGTGCAAATTCACCAGACACCCAAGCCCCATCAGAACCACTAACATGAGGATGAGACACACACGAGAGTATTGATACAGGAACTTGAAGAATGCTATATATAAGCGACAACCCAGCTCGACCATGTTGTCTTCTTCCCCTGTCACGTCCAAATATGGGTAGCTCAGCAGCGTTTCTTGGTTCAAACATGCTCTCATCTGCCACCCTAGAGCTCTTCCTTGTGTTCTGAAGGTTCCTTGTCACTGCAGCTAGAAGACGCCACATCTTCAACTCCTTGTGGTTTGGCTAGCTAGAACTCAGATTGGTATATAGTCATTTGAGCTTGTTGGAGCATTATAGAATATATATATTGAGGTCTCTGAACTGTGAAGAGAAAATTAAGAAAGGGTTGGATGGGCCAACTCTTTCTACAAGGCTTTTGATGATGTTTTGGTGGTGGGTGCTACTAGTGCTTGTGTTTATCACAAAAGGTTTATGGGTGCCTTTTTAGTTTTAAAGAGCCAACTATCACCAGCATTTCTTTTCCCATTAATAAAAGGTGGGGTCTATTAAGCCCAACTTGCCGACCAAGCTGCCTAATTATACAAAAAGTCTGGTCTTTATTTTTCAAAACTTGGGTTTACTTTTGTCGAGTTGTTCAGCTGCATAACTGGTTTTATCAAAAACCCAAGAAGAAGGAATTTTTAAGGTATAGAGCTTTACAGTTCATTTGGCAACAATTTGAAGGGTCCCAAAAACATGAAACTGAGGACAAAAAGTTTAGCTGCATATCTTATCAGAATTGGATATGGTGACCAATCATTGGATTAGTAACTCCATCAGAGAATCATGTACCATCGATGATTGCTCTCTATACAGATACACATTGCATTTGTATTAGAAGAGCAATTCATCAGAGAATAATGCAAAGTTTTCTGGGTTCCCCACAAATCTAGCAGTAGGTTGTGGGCGAGGGTAAACACTGGTACCAAAATGTGATGCAGCATGTGTTGTGATGGTATATCAGTTAGTGCTATTGCTCCGCTAAATAAGCCTCAAATGTCAAATGGTTCATCTACTTGTGGAAAACCAAGATACATATAAAAATACACGCATGATTAAATTTGGAAAATTAAACATTAATTAAGGATAAAAAAAATGTGCACTTGGGATTATTGTTAAGCCAAATAAACCAGTATTTAATGCCTTCTTAGTTAACTAGCATATGACCCATTAAAAAGCTTAACAGCTAATTAATGCGATGTGAGTCATGTGACTCCATGAAGAAGAGTAGTGTCCTAATTAAAAGTTGCAAAACATGATCATGATTATATAGTGGAATTCAAAATAAGACTTGCAAGCCACTTTTCACAAAAAAAAAAATCTTTTTTTTCTTCATGGGAGGCTATAGCCTATAACCTTAGCTAGTTGGGTTTTTAAAATGAATGTTGACTTGCATAATTCATACATTAATCACTTTAAATTAAAAATTGAATTACAAAATGTTAAATTATAAGAGTAAGATTACTTGGCCTAGTTGAAATTGTTTTAGTGGGCACTCGTTGTTGACCTGAAGACCCTTTGAGTGGGAAGTTATCAATCACTCTTCACTCTCATTCCTTATGGAAAATTTCATTGACTTTGGCATCAGAGTCTTCATGCCTATGACCTTCCTCCAACATGTTTGACAATTTGCAGGACCACTGTGCACCACCAACCAAACCTTCCTCAACCATTAATGGACCCCCATTACTTGTTCAGAGCATCGTCACTGTTGTATTTTAAGCTTCTGCTACCGCAAGAAAATAGTTAAATAACTTAAATTGCCTTTTGGTTAGCAGTGTTTTTGAATTTGGCTCCTGGCTTGCAAAAGCACTTTCTATCAACAATATTTATTCTCGTGGCAACAGACAATTCAAACTTGGTGAAATGTACCCCCATCAAATTTATATATTCCCATCCACTCTTTTTTGTAAATGTACTTTAATATGAAGTTTTCTTGGTGGGTTTACTTTTGTCCTTCTTTAGACATTTTTTTTTTTTTTGGGGGTAAAGTTTCCCTAATCTGTTTAACGGTAAAGATAACTTGAGATTCTTGTCACCTCTATATAAGTTGGCATTTTTTTGTTAAACAAATCAACAGAATTCTTAGCAAATTTCACCATGATTAAGATAAGCAAATGTATGTGTGCGCGCATGCGTGTGTGTAGAATTGAATGCACTTGACAAAAAAATTAAAAGACTAAATCGTATATATTATATAATTAAAATTAAGTGGACAAAAATGAATTTGTGTATTGAAACTTGAAGTATAATTTTTTGGGGTCAACTTTTGCATTAACAGAGATTAAACTCTTTTTAAAGCATTATTAAAAGTACATTTGTCATTTTAGCTTCCTACACTTCAAAAAACTAATTTCTCAAGATTTATACCCGAATAGTCAAAATAGAGAGTATACTCTTTAATTATTAGACCAATCCTTAAGTTAGAAGTATATATATGTTTTTAAACAAACCTATGTAATGTATTTTATTGAACAAAATAGCTAAAAAAAAAAATGAAAGTATAACAATTCAAAATTAATGGATTTGTTGTTTATTCTTAATTATCTCACAGAAAATATTTTATCTAAGAATGGATGGGAGAAAAATGGTTCACCAAAATGCGACGGATTAGACATTAGTTCCAAGATATATGTATACACAGTGTGGATTAACTTTGCATATTATATGTCCTTTTTTTTTTTGCATAATAGTATGTCCTCTTGACCTTTCAATTATATTATGAGAAATTTTTAAGTAAGAATTACTTATTTTAGATATTTTATTTAATAGTTAACATATGTAAAATTTAATAGATTATGTTATAAATACGTACACATCACTTTTTAAAAAATTTATAATACATGTTAACAGTTAAATGAAGTACCTAAAGTAGATATTATCTATATATCTTGTGTTATCTTATATTAAGTGTACCTAAAAATCTCTCTTTTAAAATTTTTTCTTATATCACCATAACTTAGGAAAACACCTTAGTTTCCAAAGAAAGCTAGGGTCTCCGTACGTTAAATTATTTAATTTCCTCATTTATCTATATTATCTACATCTTTTATGGGAGCACGCTGGAATCCATAGTGCAGCAACTGATCAGATCACTATCTTTGCAGGTTTTATTAAATGTTTACTTTAAATTTAAGAATAAGAGAGCATAATGATATCATTCATCCCATTATCTTTATGCAATGGAGATTGGTTGCTCTAGCAATAGTCCATAGAACAAATTGAGTTTAGAAATCGAAAGTCAATCTTCGTTTACTTTCAAATTTCAAGTACAACAGTATTAAATAATGATGGAATTCTGTAATTTTATAGAGTAAAATATAAATAGCAATTGTTGATAAGAATTTTAGTTAAGGAAGTTAATTATCTCGCAAGTTTTATGGCTTACTATTCAAGTATTAGTCTATTGTAAAGGTTTAAGCTGTTAATTTTTTTCAGTTGAAGAGATTCATGAGGTTTTTTTTTTTATTGTGATTGAAAAGTTAATTGGCACTGTGTCCTTTGGGAAGGGAATCAAATATGCGAACTTGTAGGCTAGGAACAGACACAAATTAGTCATGCGAGAAAAAGAATATGAAATTTGAATAGGGTAAATTAAAAGGGAGATAAATCCATTGAGTTTTTCTATTTTTTTATTTTTTAAACTCAAAGTATTCCTACAAAATTTGAGTTATTTGAACCATTTCATAAATCAGATTTTCTTAAATAAATGCCAACATCTCATAATTTTTTTTATACTTCTTTTATATATAATGGAGAGAACTCCACTAAGTGACATAGGAATAGTCGTGATCAATTTTAAAAAAATAACATTAATTGTGATCAAGCTCACCAAAAAAAAAATTGTGATCAAATTCTCAACCTGCCTATTCCTATAGCATTTCCTCATCCTTTTACGGTTAAACAATTTTAACAACAATGAAATACCAAAAAAAAAATCCAGTATAAAATATGTTTATGCTTTAAATATTATATGTTAATTAAGGACATTATTGATCTTTATTATAATTAATCATTAATTTTTTAACAAAATTAATTGATTTTATAAATTTTTTTAACTTGATTTTTTTTCGTTTATTTCGTTTTGGCAACGAACTATCTATTGTTTTTTTGAATAATAATTCTGAAAATATAATATACACCGATGACTAATTAAATAGTATGTTTTTAAATTATGCTTTGTGTAATATACTTATTTTCTTAAGATTAATTTTTAAAAATATATTCTATATTAATTTAATTTTTAAAAATATTTAATTTTTTAATTTTTTAAAAATATATAATATTAAACTAATTATCAAAAAATTTAAAATAATATGAAAATAATATTTTTAAAGAATTATTTTAATATTATTTTAAATTTTTAAATAATCAATTTAATATATATATATATATATATATATAATCAAATTATTATGTAGTGAATTTTTTGGAAGATTAACTCAAAATAACTTTCAGTCTCCTTCTGGAGATATTCCAGTAAATTTGTGCTTCTGCGCTCTCTTGCGAAAAACCCTAATAGACCCTCTTTCGATTCTCTATCTAATCTTCTCTATCGGCTTTGATTTTCTGTTTTTCGGAAGTAGAAGAAGATTTGGGTTGGGGAGTGATGGCTATTGCAGCCCCAGGGCAGCTCAACGTCAACGAATCCCCTTCGTGGGGATCCCGAAGTGTTGATTGCTTCGAGAAGTTGGAGCAGATTGGCGAGGGCACATATGGGTCAGTTTCACTTTGTCTCTCAACTCGCTTCCTCACTCTGCCCACTTCTTGATATTGCCTGTATTTTGTTTATTTTTCGTTTTGCTATGGTTCAGAGTTGAATTTTTGAAATATGTGCTCCAATTTTTCCTTCTTTTTTTTTTTGTGTAGGTGTGATGTGGTTAGGGTTATCGATGACAACTTATATTTGATCATATTATCATAAATTCTTATTTCTTTCGGCGTTTGATTTGGAAGACAATTTACGTGTACTGTTTAAGCTATGAGTTATCAGAAATTAGTTTTTTTGGGGGTCTTTTGCGGAGTATGTAAGATGAAATTTCTGAATTCAATGGTAACTATGCTTGTCTACTTCTAGTGCGCAATAATTTTGGTGCCTTCATGTGTTCTAGGCAAGCTTTCCCCTACATATGCTAACTAGATAACTGCACGGAGGAGTTTCACTGATATATCAGGTTTTACCAAAAATATGCCCTAATTCCATTAATCTTACCCTTACCCATAAAGGGTGGGTGATCAAGATTTTGCCTTTCGGCTAAGGAGTAGCATAACATTATGGGATTGTTAGCCATTGAATGAAACTTCTTTAGGCTTGATACATTGGCTTTGATGGATAGAATTGAGCAAAGGAGACTGAAAGAAACTGGCCCAATTACTACCTAACTATCTTTCACAAGTTTAACATCTTAAGATAGCTGTTTCCCTCTAAGTTTAAAATTGAAACACATGCTGTGTTGGCTAATACTTTACTATCAAAATGTTATGGATGTTATACCATTTATTGTGTTTTGCTTGTGAAATTTCTGGCAGTGTCCATGTTACTATAAAAGATACCGAGGAGAGAGAGATCTATATCTACTTTTGAAAAACTACACAACATCTTTGGTTTTTTCAAGAATTCAAGTTGATTGATTACACATTGTGTTAATAACTTTTTATTATGAAACACATCTTCTAAATCTCTATTTTAAACAATGCTATTTGGACCCGTTCAATGTCTGTCTAAAATTCACAGATTGTTCGGTGAAGAAATATCAAAAGATGAAAGATATATATTAAAAGTTGGAATAGATATGAATCTTATATATTTTGACACTATGGAGTATTTAATCACAGCACTTTGAATTTTCTAATTTTATAATGTCAGTATTATTATTTATTAGATTCAAGGTTGCAATTTTATCAATTCTAGCATTCCTAGCTTAAGGAGGAACCCTTATAGTTTTTTTAAATTTTAAATCGGTTCATCTTTATACCATTCCTGTCTTCTAGTTCAATTCTGTGGAAGTCTACGTAGAGTGGTTTTTAAAATTTATGGAAATAAAGTTCTTTTGTTTATTTTATTATTTTGATAGTTTCCTATTTGGTTGCATATGCCTTACTTATTGGTTATCACATGCTTAATTACAAAGCCATCTCTATTAGGATTTTTAGAGAGATGCTTTTGCGCTAGGTTGAACTTGAAAACAACTTGAACATGAGAATTTTAGAACTCTTGATTGATGAGCATGTAGCTATATCTATAATCATTTAGCAAATTTTGATCAGTGAAGCATTCATCATAGTGGAAACAGCTACAAGTACAAAGAATTCCTATGGAAGTCATTAAAAAAAGGAATGGAGAACCTCCCTTGACGGGGTTTTTCTTACAAGGGTTTTGAAGATGGGATCAAACATTAGTGAGGCAGAAGTAAGGTGCTTTGAGGTTTTCTTGTGTTGTGTTCCCTTCTCCCCTTTTCTGTTTCTGAAGCAGTATTTTTTGCCACTTTGATTTCTTCTTTGGACATAGTTCCCAATTCTATCACATCCTTAAAACGCTAGAGATTATAGCCTTCTTATTCAACATTTTTATTTTATTTGGACATTTGTTCCCTCTTCTATGACACCCTTGAAATGCCTGAAATTTTTACCTTCAGGTAGGGATTATTTGCCTATTTTATGTTCCAGAAAATCTTGTTTACACTTCATTTGTCATATGATCTGAAGAAAATTGATCTATACCTTTATGTGTTTATGCTTGCAGTCAGGTTTACATGGCTAGAGAGATCAAAAACTGGTGAAATTGTTGCTCTGAAGAAAATACGAATGGACAACGAGAGAGAGGGGGTATATCTTAAAATATTTCATTATTTATCCAACTATGGGTGCATAACATATAAGATAATTTTATTGGTACTTTACTTCATTTATGACTTCCTGGCCCAGTCTCTGCTACATTTTCACACTTTTGATTTATGTGCAATTCAGTGAACCTAAATCAGAAGTTGCAGTAGTAACCTGTTACTATTTCTATATTTTGAGTTTCTCCTCCGAATTGTATTGTAAATTTTGTCATTGCAGTTTCCTATAACTGCTATACGAGAAATCAAAATTCTAAAGAAACTACACCACGAAAATGTGATCAAGCTGAAAGAAATTGTGACTTCTCCAGGTACTGTTTAAAAATTTAAATGTGCTTTGTTCTCAAAATAATTTAGGCCTTAAAAAGATTGTTTTATTAATATCTAACATTTTGGGCTTCTTTTTCCAGGCCCTGAGAAAGATGAACAAGGGAGGCCTGGCAAGTTATTCATTCTCACATTATTAGCCAATCACTTCATTTACAATTAGACATTAGCACAATATGCTTTATAGTTCTGATTGCGAATATCTCCATCAACTCTTTTTGGATTCTTAGTTCCATAGTATCCTATTTCATCTGCTTTTCATTTTTGTTTTGGGGATTGCAGATGGTAACAAATATAAAGGTGGCATCTATATGGTCTTTGAATACACATGGACCATGATTTGACAGGTCTTGCTGACCGACCTGGGATGAGATTTACAGTTCCCCAAATTAAGGTATTACTGTCAATATTAAGTGTTATTTCATTATTCATATATTAATAGTTGTTCATTTTAATGTTGTCTGAGTTGCTTTTTCCTTCCAAAGTGTTACATGAGACAGCTTTTGACGGGGCTTCACTATTGTCATGTAAATCAAGTACTTCATCGTGATATCAAAGGTATGCATATGAACAAGATATTGTTTTTATATCTTGTTGAATCTATTACTCCTATTTGATATATTTTGTTCTGCTGCAGGCTCAAATCTTCTTATAGACAATGAAGGAAATCTGAAGCTTGCAGATTTTGGACTGGCGCGATCATTTTCTAATGACCACAATGCAAATCTTACAAATCGTGTCATTACATTATGGTACAGGTAATTGATGCCACTGTTGTCATGACACTAGAATTTGGTTTTAATTTGGCCTGACAAAGTTCAACAGGGAAGGGGGTGTGATATTGGCCAGTGTACCTATTAATTTTGTCTTTTTATATATTCAGACCCCCCGAGTTGCTGCTAGGGACAACAAAGTATGGACCAGCTGTAGATATGTGGTCTGTTGGTTGCATTTTTGCCGAGCTTCTTCATGGGAAGCCCATTTTTCCTGGAAAAGATGAGGTTAGTGGTATTCTCTATATGATAGTTGAGTGAAATTAGAGGCCAAGTGGTGATTATGTGATATTGTTATAGGCTGAGTCTGGTTTTATCTTGTATATTGTCAGTACAGCAATGCATTAATGGCAGGAAGAAGAGATTCTTTATATTACTTTTTGGCTATTTATATTCAGTCTCTAAATTCTTGCTGCCATATTTGTTTATCTGCATTATTGTAAACATCTCTGAGCCCAGTTGCCACAATCAGAAAATAACCTTTCTGTTTTCATTGAAGTGGCTTCAGATTTATTGCCTTTTTGTGGCACCAAGCTAAATAGTGGTTTGCCTCTGAAGATGTTATTTCATTCAGAAGATCAATGATATTTATGTATTTCCAATATATGCATTTTACTGAAAGTGATTTTTATATTATTCATCAGGGAAAGATGGCATGCTAATGACAATGTTTGGCTAGATTACCGGATTTAACCTGCCCAATACTTTTCAGAAATTTAGTTATTTAGTTTCGCATTCATTCCAGGTCTTGCTTTAATTATGTATGGCCAATGGTGTGTATCCTCATGTTAATTTTTTTTTTTTGTACAGCTTAAATGTAATGCATGTTTTCTTTGTAATTATTGTAGCCAGAACAATTAAATAAAATATTTGAGCTGTGTGGAGCACCAGATGAGGTGAACTGGCCTGGGGTTTCTAAGACTCCTTGGTATAATCAATTTAAGCCAACAAGACCAATGAAAAGACGTCTGAGAGAAGTTTTCAGACAGTAAGTATCAGAGTACCCAGCATGAGTAATCATTTAGGCTTTTTTATCCTAAAACAAAAGTAAGCATATGCTGCATTTTCTATGTTGTATATTTATCTAAATAGCTTTTCTCCCTGTGACATGATTTATAGTTTTGATCGTCATGCTCTGGAATTATTGGAGAGGATGCTGACACTTGATCCTGCTCAGGTATCATTTTGTCACTTGTGGATCTGATCTATTAATTGCTAAATGAATCTTTTCTTTTTTTGGTACAGTAATGGTACGAAATTTGAACTTGTAACCTCCTGCAAACTACCAAAACTCCTCACAATTAGCCCGCTTCAAGTGCTTGTTATTCCACTTATATCTTATATTACTCAACCTGTTTTAATTTGATAAGGTTAATTGTATCTAGTATTAACTATTGTTGTTTAGTAATGATTATATATCTTAAATATTAACAAATCTCACTTTAAGCTTAAGATAAAGATGGTATACATCTGGTTTCATTTGTGAGAGGCTTATTTAATGTGATCAAAACAGTGAAAGAGAAAGAATTGATGGCATAATTTTGGTGTGAGATGAATTTTGAAAAGTAAATTTCTTTATGCATATTGTAATATATGTAGGTATGCAATGTTGTTTTGGTGTAATCCAATGATAATGTATTATTCACCACTAGGACGTATGCTTTTTTGATGAATAATTTATTCATGATCTGCATACTAAAATTTTTTGTCAATTTGATTTCTTACTTTGTAGAGAATTACTGCATCGGATGCACTTGATGCCGAGTATTTCTGGACTGATCCATTGCCATGTGATCCCAAGAGGTATGAGTTTCCATGTGCTTTAGTCTTTAACTTCAAAATATTACTTCCTGAAAGTATGTGATCTTTATAGGATTAAATGCCTATCCTGTCCATTCTTTCCCTTTTAAACTTTCTTTGTTGTTTCTATAAAACTAATCATTTTCTTGTCAATATTTCAACTCACTACTTCTCTTATGTATGGCTTAGTTTACCCAAGTATGAATCATCACATGAGTTTCAGACAAAGAAAAAGCGCCAGCAACAACGGCAACACGAAGAAAATGCTAAACGTCCAAAAATGCAACACCCACAGCAGCACACTCGTCTTCCCCCCATTCAGCAGCCTGGGCAACAACATCCCCAAATGCGGCCAGGACCTAACCAACCAATTCATGGTCAACCCGCAGTTGCTGCAGGACCTAGCCATCATTATGGGAAGCCTCGAGGTCCCTCTGGTGGGCCAGGAAGATATCCTCCCAGTGGGAACCCTGGTGGGGGATACAATCACCCAAATCGTGGAGGTCAAGGAGCCTCAGGTGGTTATGGCAGTGCGCCATATCCTCCTCAGGGGCGGGGGGCACCTTATGGGTCTGGTGGTATGCCTGGTGGTGGTCCTCGTGGTGGAGGTGGTAGTGGCTATGGAGTTGGAGCTCCAAATTATCCCCAAGGCGGTCCATATGGTGGGTCAGCAGCTGGTCGTGGCTCAAACATGATGGGTGGAAACCGCAATCAACAGTATGGTTGGCAGCAGTAAAAGCATTTTCTTATAATAGTGTTATTAGTGATGCTCTGATAAACTGGACGAGTTAGTGATAGAAAGATCAGACATATTCATGGATCGAGTTATTGAGAAAAAGGTATGGCCTACATGGATTATAGATTGTTGATATATCAAATTACTTGAAGTGCCTGGAAGCCGTTGTGATGCACCTCACGTAATGTATGGTCCTTCTTCACATTAGGGGACCACAAAAGCGGAGAGAACCTCGATGATCATGTTCATGTAATGCCTTGGATTCCTCTGCAGTATGTATGAATCAGTTTAGTATGCTTCTAAGATGTGTAACAAGCTGCTCTTTGTACTGATATTCTTTCCGGGATACAACCTTGTACCAAGTTTTGTTTTCTTTAGTTTCACACGCTAGTATATTTTGCTTTGTAACTTGCTGTTTTCATTGTAATGTGATGGCTGAAAATATTCAACTTGGCTTTGTTCTTGACGTAATTAACAAAGTACTTGCCTAGAATTCACCGCCTTGGATAAGCCTCGAGCCAATTTTGTATCCTATATTGTAATCCTTGTCACATGCATCTAAAGATTCCTTAAGAGCATGTCCATTGATCATTCACGACCCACAAAGGATAAATAAGAAATATGATAGTTACCCTCATGTAAGCCATGGAAGACCTGTGAAATTGGTTTTTAAGTAGTTAATTGAATAATTGAATATATAGAACTGTAACATACAAAAATATGGATGTGACACAAGATATTTCCAAATAAATCTAATTTGCAACATTTCAAACTAACTATACCCATTTGGAACAAGTCATATAAAATCATAATGATCCAGTTGTTTTTGCGAGGCAATGCTTTTCAATTAATAACCTGAAAAAATAAACTGTCCCTTACTTAATATGTATTTGAATTAGCTTATTTTATAGTCAAAACGGTTTATAATCAAAATTTTATTAAGAATTTTTTAAAAAAGAAGCAATTTTTGTTAAAATTAATTTATTACCAAACATGTACTTAACCACAAAATTGAAAGAACAAAGTAGTTGATATAATGTAGTATTTTATTGTGCTTTCCTCTGAAAGTACAAGCATAAAACAAACCTCGTATTTTTTTTCTATATATATGGAAAAGATAAGGGGCAATGAAGGTTACCTCATTCTATGATATGCCATACGCCTCAACTAAAGTTTACAGTGGTACATACAATCTGTATTTCTGAATGCATATGTAACTGTTGTGTTTGCACATAGAGAAAAGTAGCTCATAGTTTGTTTGTATGGGAATGACTAGAATGCTTGGTGGAATGATTCTCAGTCCCAGATTTTGGGATCATTGGGATTGAATTTGAGGAATGAAGTGCTTCCAATGCAGCAAGAACATCTATCATGGGTGGTCTAAATTTGGGATCAGTATTCAGGCATTGCAATGCAAGTGCAGCTGCAGCTTGGGCTCCTTTCTTGGAGTATTGACCCCCTAACCTGGAATCCATGATTCTGAAGACTCGCCTGCCATCACTCAGGAAGGGCCTTGCCCATTCCACAAGAGTTTCTTCTGAAAATCCAGGCCTATCATCTTCAACTGCACGCCTTCCTGTTAGCAACTCTAATAGAACAACGCCGAAGCTGTATACATCACTCCTTGGGGTCAAATGACCTGTTTAGTCAAAAGCCAATTTATTATAAAGAGCAAAAGATAGGCACATCAAATTTAGAAATCATGGATATAATACCACTGCAACAGGAAAACTGTTTTGAGTTTTTTTTCTGATAACATGTAGAAGCTTCTTAAGAATTTTGAAGAGGTGAACTGATTTACTTTATGTTGATTTTTTCTTTTTCCTTGGACAATTTGATTTCTTCATTTTGACTTTCTGTTTTCCTGTAGCCATAAGTAACAGACAAATTACCTAGGGTACTAGGTTCCAATGCAATACTGTAGTGAACTAGTTTGCATTCACACTAATCCAAATGAATTATATATAATATATATATCACGTGTCCATTATTAGTACAACAAGGAGGCATCTGCCAGTATCCCAATTGCTCCTTGCTTTTGTTTTTACTTTAAGGTATTTCCTCTCTCCACCTCTCCCTTCACTAACCTTGCCCCTTAGCCTCCAAAAGCTAAGAACCAACACTTTGATCAAGACAAAAAAACTCTTATTTAATGGAAAGGCAAATCTACCTGTAGCTACATACTCTGGTGCAGCATAACCTTGAGTTCCAATAACTCTGGTTGAAACATGAGTGTTATCTCCAGTAGGACCATCTCTTGCCAAGCCAAAATCCGAAAGCTTTGCATTGAAATCCTACATAAATTTTAGTGCTACGCTTTCAGAATGGAATCTTACATGTAAAATAGCAGATGTAGTCTTTAGTTACAGTTTCACAAACCAGACATTGACTGTGTTACATACCGAATCAAGTAGGATGTTGGAAGCCTTTAAATCGCGATAGATAACATTTGCATCAAGGCTGTGTAAGAATGCTAATCCTCTTGCAACAGCAATTGCAATATTGATCCGTGTAACCCAGGCTATGGGTTGAACACCTTCTGCAGAAGTGAACAAAATTTAAGGTATTGTGAATAAAAATGAAATTATGGCCCGGTTCAAAAACAATATGTTGTACTCTTGTACTCAGTGGATTACTGGATTTATTGCTTTATTCAAAATCAACACAGCATTGTGCTCTATTTAAACAAATGAAGACAGTTAAAGAATTGAAATTGAATACTCTGAGAAAAGAAAAATATTAAAAAATCCAACTGGTGCCTTTCTTCAGAGCTGTTTGAAAACCATCTTAAAAAACTTCACTTGTAAAACTAAACAAGAGTCAAGCAGCCATTTTGCGCATATTTTGATCATTGTTACATTAAGCAAGAAAACAAATCCCATTTACTACCACAGCTTCATAACCATTTTGTTTTAGATTTATCCTAGATTTCTATTCCAAGATTTATCAGCCTACAACGCATCCCACCTCTTGTGGTGTGTAACATTCAAAAAGAAAAAAAAAAAAAATCCCTTTCAAATATCTGGAATCAAAACCAAATATAATCACAAAAATCATCTTCAGAAAGCACCAAGCACATCAAATTGCAGTTATCCTTGATTTATGTACAGTTATGTAGTTCATTCACAACGTCTTTATCATATGCTTTGCCTTGGTGTATAAAAATAACTCAAATATCAGGAATCAAGAGGAAGTAAAGTGGGAGGGCTGAGAGACTAAACATGGTCAGAGTGAATGTACTTACTTCTGAATAAATGATTCTCCAAACTTCCTTTTTGCATAAACTCATAAACTAGAAGCCTGTTGTTAGCATCTGAGCAGTAACCAATAAGTTTCACCAGATTTTCATGGTGAAGCTGCCCTAGATAATTGACTTCTGCCTGCCAACAAAAAGGATGGGAAATGAGTTTAACACCTAGCAAGACCAACAAGTTAGAAAGCAACTTATTTAAGAGTTCTTGTAGCACATACAAGCCATTCCTTGTGGCCTTGAAAGCTTTCTCGCTTAAGCTTCTTAATGGCCACTACAATCCCACTCCCTCGTTTTGTCGGAGCATAGGTGTTCTCATCTATCCATCCCTTGAAGACAAACCCAAACCCTCCCTCCCCAATTAAATTTTCTTGCCGGAAATTCTTAGTGGCCTCCTTTAGATCATTGAGGCTGAAGGACTTAAGGTTATTGGAGATGGATTTGTCAACATTTGGTGCTGAAGTTTGCAAAGAAGCTTTTTGTTCAGAAAAATTTGAATTCTGCTTTGTCTTACTTTGAGACTTTGTACTTCCTGAGAGTAGATGAGACGAAAGTTAAAAGCAGCTATGAGAATGACGTCTAAAATGTTGTGCACCAGACTGCACAGTTCTATCGTGTGTAACTTCTTGAAGTCCATTAATATAAAGTGCAATATTTAACTACATGCAGCAAGATTATTTTTCCCTTTTTTTTTTTGGTACAAGATTATTTTTCCCTGTAAACATGATAAATGATAAGAATACTAACAGCTATGCAGACTGCAGAGAATGATTCAAAGCTGCAACCCTGATCCAAATTATGCGTATAATCTAAACCATTGCAGTCATGTTAAATAGAATGTAAACATCAATGTAAATAGAGATAATATTTGCCTTTTATTTTTTATGATCAAGAGAGAAGGAAATTCACATGACTTTTAGGTAGTCAAATGCATGAAATATTGCATACCAATTGAGACATAGCCATGTCAGGAAGTTTCTAAAATCTGCAAAGAAGGGGTTTTGAGCAAGTATGTAGGTTAAAAATTCTGGCGCAATGCTGGGAAAGTTCTGGTGCTTCTAGGTTGTATTTGACTTAGATTCAGATCTGTACTGAATATGGACAGACAGAAAACAGAGTGCAAGCTTTAACAATATAACAAAAAATGTTGACATATATGCCTCCAAACTGGTGCAAGACTAGTCTAGTTTTACATTTATTCCAAATTATCATAACCAGAAATATTTACATGTATAGATATGTATGTAGGTATTATTCTTGTCTGCATAGCTGCATCAATGTACAGGAGATTTTTTACCTAGAAAACTCAATGAAACGATAAAAAGCATTCAAAAAAATTAACTGGTCACTTCGGCTGTCCTTGGTAGGGAAGGTCGCAAACAGAGAGGGGAGTGAAAATGGAGAGGAATGGAGTGTTTCAATTTTCACTTGTTAGTGCTTGGTAGAGAATGCGGAAATTGGGATGATAAAGAATCATTTAGTTTGGTTTAGAATATTGATATTTTATTATCATCTCTCTCTCTCTCTCGCTAAACAACCTTAGGGCATTAAAATTCCAAAACTTGCAGGTTGCAGCAAAAATTGAATGATTTTAGCTCAAGAAATTTCAGTTATGTACTAGCTCCTTTTATCATTGTTCTCATTTATAAGAATGCCATGCATATTGTTTGAACTTTGAGAAAAGCAAAGGGGGGTGGGGTGTTATGTCAACTTCCAATAATCCTACAACTAGCTCGTTTGGAGCACTGATGCCTCATAATTGAAAAGAAAGGAAAATTTAGCCAAAAGAAAATGCAAGTAAATTTAATCAATTCCAGCTAATGCAAATCTGAAAAACTGCAAAATTGTTCAACATTCTTTAGAACCTGGATCAGGGCAGAGCAGCTTGAGAATCTTCATTTTTCCGACCAAGTTTTAACAATCACAATACTGGAGGTTTATAAATAAGTGAACCAAAAGACAAAAGTTTCATTTAAACCCAGAAACCCAAGGATTTGAGAACCAATAAATAAATAAATAGGAGAAAAATAGGTCCATTCAAGACTAGCACAGCCTATAATCTTTCAAGGTTACAGCCCATGACAACTGTTTTAACCTTTAGAAAACATCGCCTTCCCCTATCCGTGAAAACCAAAGAGAAAAAAAGTGGAAGCATCCATCATGACAAGCAATAATTAAAATTTAAGGGAGCTGATGTAGCAGCATCAGCCTGGTGGTGTGACTAGTGCTCAATAGAATAACAGCAATGTTGAGGGCAGAACCAATGAAAGAAAGCATACAGTGGCACCAAAGAAGAAGAAAATGATAGAGATATGATTAAACTAAACAAAAGCTGACCAGAAAAACTAGAGGAAGACACATGAGCAACCGGCTTTCCACAGGTGTTTCCCATGATGAAAGGGTCTTCTCAGACCAAACCAGCAAAACCCATGAAGGAACACAAAAGGATGCAAAGGGTATGAATAAAAAAGTCTCCAAATAGGAAGTGTTTATATGTGTCAAGCAAGAAGAAAATGTCCAAACCAGGGCCATAGATAGAGAAGTGAAGGAAGGGGTAGCTGAGGAGGCAGCGTAGTCAATCGGGAAATAGCCACCCGTTGAACCAAAATAAAGTGGAATGAAACTCTTTAGATTTGAGTTTCTATTGTTTTTGGAATTACGTAACGAAAGTGGAAACAATGAGCAGTTGTTGCATGCGGCGGCAAATATATCTGCTGACTGTTTCCCCCCTCTCTCTCTCTCTCTCTCTTCACATTGGGATTGGAAAGGAAACTCCTTAGATTTGAGTTTCTATTGTTTTTGGAATTACGTGATGAAAGTGGAAACAATGACCAGTTGTTGCATGAGGCGGCAAATATACCTGCTGACTGTTTCCCCTCTCTCTCTCTCTTCCTTAACTTCCGTAGTGTCTTCCATTGACCGCGACTTTAAAGTCCACGACGACAGTCCCATGTTAACTGTTAAGGGTAAGGGAGGTTTTCTGTTTTTGTTTTTATTGGTAACTTAGATTATTATTGTACATTTATTTATTGCTATTTTTTTGATAAATTTTAAATATTTATTATGAATAATAATCAATTAATATTTGATAAATTACCAAGAAAACTGATATTTTAAAAGACATAAGATACCATAGTAATTTTTGTAAAACTTTTTTAACACTACTATCTTCATTCACTTTTATTTATTGTATAAGAGAATATTTTTTGTTCTAAAATTTCTGTTATTTGAAAATATTAATTAAATTTTTTTAATTTTATCTTTATATTTTAATAAAAAAAATTAGTAAAATAAATAAAATTAAAAAAAATATTAATAAAGTGAGAGAGATAGTAATTTATTCATATTTGATTATATTTTTTTACAATTAAGACTATTTAATGTCTTTTGTAATTCTTGTATAATTATTTTAAATGACAAATAAATATGTACGAAGATAGTGTCATTTAATTATATGTTATTACATCACTAAAAAATAATTTATTTTTAAATAATTGATATTATAATCAAACTTTTTTAATAGTGTGATAATTGACAACTTAAAATTAAAATTAAGTACTTTATATTTAAGAGGTTTAACTCAAATGATACGAAATCTCTTTAGAGATTATTTTATCTCTTAATCAAATCCCAATTAGGCCGCTTTATCTGCACTTGCCAAGTCAAACAAATTAAAAAAATTAAATACTCTGTTTGTTCTATCATGAGTCATGTGATCTTGGATGAGGGAATTAAACATGTGTACCTTGTTTTCGTTTCGGGGAGTCAAAGTACCACCACTTAGCCAAATTCAAGTCGCATATTCAAAGCAAGTTTTTAGTCTAATACAAGTTGCATATTTAAAGTTCGGTGTAACAATAAAGTCCCTGCAAGTTGTTGATTCATTTAAGAGTAAATTCATAGAACTCTCCAGAGATAAATTAAATTATAATAAGTTCCATCCTTATTTTTAAAATTACACATACTTTTTTCGGAGAGGAACATTGTCTTAGCAACAGGTGAATTACTAAGATGTTTCCATATGTTTAGCCTCTCTTTCCTAAGGATTGTCCACGAAATTTTCCATGCAATCACTTGACTGTTTTTTTTTTTATCATCGATCATGCCTAAAATTTGATCAATTTATTTTTTTAATTTTTTAAAAGATATAAAATTTAGTACTCCGACTACCCCGATTCACACAGTCAGCTTCATGGTTATGCTGAGGATGAGTTGCCATTTAATTGGTTCCTAGTTTGGGAACAGCCTCTTTTTTATGTTTGTTTTGTTTTCGGAGAAATAAGCATGGAACTTAGTTTGGGAAGGGTTTTTTTTTTTCTTTTATTTTTGGTTTTTAGTGTCATAAACCAACTATTTCAAAACTTATTAGATAAAAGTACATGAATGGTTTTATATCTTTAATATTTAAGATTAACGCAGTTGAATTGAGTTTTGTTGTATGAATTTTTGACTGTGCAATATTATCCTTTTCCTTAGACCATTATGCTTTCTTAATCTCTAGAAGTATTTCCATTAATTAGGATATTGCAACCATTGAACATGGTTTTATAGCAAGATGTACTCTCTAGGTTTGGATCGTCAATTGCTACGTTAGAAATGGCATGTCATTGACAAGTTTAAAGCTAATGCCAAATTTAAAAGTTTAGGAATTTCAGAAGAGAACAAAACCGAAAACCCGTTTTGCTGCCAAAACCAATGCTGCTGCATGGTTACCACTAAAATCTTTCCTACCTTATGGGTCATATATTAATAGTATTATAGACTAGATAGTATAAATAAGGGTAAGCATTGTAAGCCATGGGAAAAAGTCCTAAAAATTAAGGGGCTATGCCTAATATGGACAAACACCATGAAGAACTTCCATTCGTGGAAATGATTGACAGTAAATACTATGTCTTAACTCAATGTAAACATAGAAGAAGATGCTGTGCTCTCACTCAAACCCTTGTAGATTGGGCGTGGAGAACTAGATGTCACTCACTCAGTCACCAAGTTTCTTGAAGGCCTATCATGCAGAAGCCATTTGCACCAGCCAAACATGATTCCTTGATTATGTTGCTGCCCTCTTTGGGACTATCAACCCCTTTGAGACTGTCTCCCTCTTACTGATGGAATATGCCAGTGGCGTCACAAGTGTGTGAAAACCAACTGCTAATCTTATCAAAAGAGAAGGTGCTTTCACAAACTGGCTCAAGCTAAATAGCTTTTGACCATCGCACTTGGTCCAATGGTGTTGAACACCCTTGGAAACGACGTTTATCTACACTTGTGGACAACGGTATGGGTCTCTCGTAACAAGCTAGTTTGTGAGAACCAAGAGTTCATACTTCATACCAGAAGTCTTCTCTTTCGATCTGGGATGGGCGGCAGAATTCCAACAGTTGAGACTCCAATGCTACCGAAGGGCAAACTTGGTGAGTGACATCTAGTTCTCCAAGCTCAACGTACAAGGTTTTGACGCCTAGTCCACGAACTATGTTGAGCTTTGGTTTGGGCTCTTAAACGAGTCCTAAAATTGGCTTCTGATGCCAACCATAACAACCATCATTGGGACTCTCTTTCGAGCTCTTGATGGAATTAGCTAATGGACCAGTTGCAGCATGTTGAGTTGCACCTCATTTCTCTGCAAGCATGCTGCACCTCATTTCTGCAAGCAAATACTGTGCAGACATCTTGGTCAAACAAGAACACACATTGCAACAAGCAAGACTTTATTTTGTGGTAGTACAGAGTAGTCACTACACGCTAAGGATATAAATACATGATTAAGGCTTAGCATCTTTACTTCTAAATAATGATGGAAGAACTAACAAATAGCAGTAATCGCAACGGATACATATAGAACATCAAATCTAACGTGAAAAAGAGTAAAAATCATTGGGCATGCTCCACTATCATCAAACCAAAGGTACAAAGCAAATTTTTCCAAGGTTCTGCTTTGTTTCTTTCTTCATAATTCAGCCACACTCCTTTTTTTTTTTTTAATTCTTAGCCACTCTCTTCAACTTTTTTTCTTTTTTTCTTTTGGTTATGGAGTGGGGGGTTTTAGGGGGAGGGGGAGGGGTGGGATCGAACTCCTGGGGCCGTTACTCAAGACACACAGCATTTTGTCAAGTGAATCACAGGCCTGACGGCCTCTCTTCAACTACTCAACAATGAACAGCCACGAAAACATGATAAAAGAAAAGTCCAAAATCACTGCAAATTTTTTGGGCTTGGGCCTTCAAGTAGAAGAGAACCCAACCCAACAAATAGAATAAAAAAGTAAAAGAAATCTTCAGATAATTTATGCTGACATGATATATATGTAGGAGGCGAACCAAACCTAACTCATCTATATTAGACCATGTACATTTAAAACCGAGATTTGAAAACTCAAATATTTTTCATAGTGTCAAGAAAAGTAATGCCAGACAAATTCATTTTTATATTACATCTGAGACAATCATACGTGGCATTATCTGTTGGAAACCATTATTATTGCAATGCGAAATGACGATAATTGTCTCCAATACGTCACTGTATGTGTGCGAACTGACTAAAAGCTACTATTATATTTCAATAAGCTTTCGAATAAACATAGTACTGGGATATTACAATTATTCATTTTTGTGGCAAATTTTTTTCTCCTTTTTTTTTGAGAATTCTGCACTAAAAATTGATTAAAAATGGAAAATACTATGAATATGTTTAGAATCATTTAAATATTGATTTGATTTTAATTGAATTGAATTTAATTAATTTAAAAATCAATTATCATGTCTGGCACTCTTTATAAAACTAAATTAATTCCTATTTTTTAACTTTTTAGATAAAAAATTTTATACACATCAAATCAATTTTCAACATTTATGATTCCAAACATCTATCTGCATGATTGCGAGATTTAGCTTTCCTTCGAGGCCTGTGAGTTCAACTAATTAAATCCGCAACAACTGCAGCTGTACTTATCATGCATTATACATACCAAAATGCAGTTCCACCATTGATTGGCTTTAATACCGATAGCTATAAAGCACTGGTTCCTCTATATTAAATGTATATAATACCATGCATTATTCACTCAAGCAACACTCTTTGTAAGTGACTGCATCGATCATTCTTGAAATTTACCATGCGCATATATATGCCATTTGGAATAGTTGTCAAGAGATTTTTTTTTTCTTTATCCAAGTATCACTACATTTTTTAATATGAAACTAATCCTATTTAAGTATTAAAACTGTTTCTTTCAATACTGCATTTCCGCAAATGTTTGCATTCCTGACACTGACACTGCAGAAGTTCCTCAATCACTAAATTGTCATCCAACGCGAACGCACAATTACACAAGGAAAGAAATTCCTTCCTTTCACTAAATGATCCTCAAACGCCGGGTGGCATTCGCGAAAAGTCAAAACAAACGGCTGGAACTTTATATTTTATTTGACAATGATATTTGTTACTATTAGGGATTATGTGAATATAACTTTTGATATTGGATTTTGCTATTGCAGGCAAATTACAAATGCGATTAGTTGAATGGATGTTTTACAGTTTTCTACACATGTTAACACGTTTGGGTAAAGATAATGACATGTGTGGTACATGGCTTTAATTGTATATATTATATAATAATATAATATAACTGTTCCAACGCAAATTATGTTAATATTTTTTTACTGTATACATCAATTGGAGGAAAAATTCTTGCTAACATTGAGAATATTGCTCTTAATAAGATTTCAATGGCACAGATTTAATTTTAATTTTATTATTTAAAATATTTTAAAACTAATGAAGCTAATTCCTGTTTTATTTTTAAAATACTAGAAAACAAAATATAACAAAGACTGTCTCGATAATTTTTTAATCATATAGACGGTAATTATTTTTTAAAACATTTTTCCAATTTAAAATATCAGACAATGCAAATAATTTCTAAACTTAGGTCCAGATAATTTTTTTTCCAAATTTTGTGAATTTAATTTGTCAAAATTTATCTGTGAATAATTTAATCTGCCAGCAAAGGTAGCATTGAATATTGATACGTAAAAACGCTACCAAAAAAAAAGAAAAAAAATTAGTGTACGGAATAACCGAATCAAAGGATGAGATGAAATCAACCTTATGGTGGCTTGAGGCGTATGGAATGCTGATCTTGTCTTTTGCCGGATGATGATATCTGTTTATTACGGTTAATTTCTAGAAAGTGGACAGTTTCTATACATGAACACATGAATCTTACAATTTCTTTTCAAACATAATCTAAAGATTAAAGAACTTGAATTTTATACATCATCATTAATTTTTTATGTTATCATAATAATGTTCGGATAAGAGTTGGTTTAATTTTTATGTATATATACAAGATCTAATGCAAAAAAAAAAAATTATAGATGAAAATAAATCAAGATTTTTTTCTATTATTAAAATAATATAAGAATATCTTGTTTGTTAAAAAAATAAAAATATAAATAATTTAAATATAACTAAAGAATTTATAATTTACCATGATAAAATTCTGCATATAAAAAATTTATCTTTATTTTTTTTGAATAAAATAATCTTATAAGAAAGGAGTCAGATCCATAAAAAAGTAATGTGCAAAAAACAGTTTCTTAATAGCTGAAAGGATTTGATATTTTGGAAGGAGACTAAATTTTGCTGACTAATCTGAATTCTTAAATATACCAGGTTCAGATTAATCTTAGCTGTATCCAGGTAACCTTGTTGTTTAGTCTTTGCTTTTCTTAATGATGTGATGGGAACTTGTCTGGCATGGCTCTCGTTGGTGCCCATGTCTGGGGCCCAACCAGTTGGAGCTGTCTTGGCAATGGGGCTTCAGCTAAAGAAGTCAAGTGCACCATAAACCATAGACAGTGATTTTTCAACTGGGATTGGAACATCAAAGTCCAAGGTCTGAGGATATGCCTTTCCCTTGGGATCATTCAGCTTGGTTCTTTTGAGCTTATATTTGGCAAGACTCGTAGCTCAAGCTGACACATGTACTCGCCTTCCTTTGAATGGTTGGCACATGTCTGTCTCTTCTTTATCGATGTGGAAAGGGCGTGGGGAAGAAGATAAAAAAACACAAGGACATTAGGGAAAAAACACGGCAGTAAGGTACAAATGATTCTTTGATATTGGACGACTAAAATCCTATTTTAGTAATTCACATTTGATTCATTTTTGTCATTTTAGTTTTTCACATTAGTAAACTTACTTTAATTTAATTTTTTAATTTATATTTTTATCATTTATTAAATAAAAATAATGATGTGTCATCGTTAAGAATAATATAATATTATTATTTTTTAGTGTGATACTTAAATAATAATTAATTGAATTGCTTCGCTTAAAAATAATGTTATTTTGTGAATTAATTTAAATATTAAAGATTGAATTATAAATCAATTCAAATGTTAAAGACAAAATTATGAGTAAATACAAATATTAAAACTAGTTTTTAAGTATCATATTTGCAAATAATTAACAATATCACATTATTCTTATTACTCTTAACGATAACCCATCAGTTACAATAGAGGGTAATAATTAATGAACTCCTCTCCGACAAAACGTTGTTATCTTAAGCAGTGCTTGATAAAGAGATATTTTTGTGCGGGGAGCATCAACCACATGCAATTGTATTGTACTGGGGTGGTGTAGTGCACAAGTCTCACGTGAGATTTTCTGTACTGCATCGATTATTTCCAAACTCCCATTATAAACACGTACGGTCCGTGCAAGAAAAATCCATTTAAATTAAAACACTGGTTTATAAGTATTTAAATATATTGAATAATTCAACTTTAAGGAGTATCACTGTCATATATATGTTGCAAGGACAAACCAAATTTTAATAATAAATCTTGAAAATTAAAGTGAATTAAATTCAGAAAACGAAATATTATTAGAAATACACTGCCCATATATGTGGTAAAGATTACACCATATCCTGAGGGCCAGGAAAAAAAAAGGTCCCCTCTCGAAACACAAGTCCCTACAAGATTCTCAAGAAAATCACAGCAGCTAATTAATGCATATGTCTTGGAGTTGTCAGAAAAATATGGATATCTGTCGAATCCTTGATGTGGGTATCGTGGCAAAGAGACCCCAATTCGACTTCCTACAACTCCTAATCTTCATGAAGAAAGTTACAATTGGATTTTAAAGAAGGAATTAATACAACAACTCAACCCAGATTTATATGAGCAGTATTTGACTTCTGAACTTGGCAGGGTTGAGTTCCATCAAGCTGGGGAGAGATGGTGGAAATCAACTTGAATTGTAAGAGACAGAACAAAAAGGGTCAAATTTTATCAACCCCGAGCCCTAATTTGGTGGGGTGACGGTGAAGCATGCACGTCCTTTGGAGTTAAATTGATTCTATTATGTTAGGCACTGTTCTGGCTAATATTCACGTCATTGTAGCAGCTGGGTCTCTGGCAGGTTTTGGACCTTAGTTTTCTCTACAAAGGGGTCCAGTTATTTAAGGCTTCTTTGGGTTCTAATTTCTTTGTTTTTATTAACATTTTAGATTAAGGGTTTCTTGGAACCCTAATTCGTAATCTTCTCTAATTATTATAAATCATAAGTTATTGGCAAAAACTGAACCCCATTTTTTACCCAAAAGAATAAAGTTTGACCCCCCCCCCCCCTCTTTTCTGTTTTCATTCCTTTTTTTAAATAAAAAATTTAGGGTAAGGAAAGGATATCCCCATTCTAAGGATAGAGCAAATGAAGGTTGAAAATTTTTGAGTTATTTCTGTTTTTAGCCTTGATTCATTGATGTAAATATCTTATAAATGATAGTCCCTCTCCAGAGTAATGGGAGATTATTTGAAACAAGAAGCGCTTTAGAAATTTTCTTAGTGTAGGTTTCCATTTACCAGCAGGTTTGTATGTATTAAGGCTGGATGACAACTATGGAGTGGTTGTTATAAGTTATAACTTGCTATATGACTTATAAGTTTCAAATTTTTGCTCTTTTGAGTCAAATGATGTTTAATAATTGGCAAAAGAAAATGTTTCGAATTTGTATCTATTTTTTCTATTGGGTGGCTTGTTAACTATGTTATATATAGAGTTATTTGTTTCATATAATTTGTCAGGGGATGTTGATTTTTAAAGAAAAAGTCTGCCAAGTTTAATGTATTGTACTAAAAGGAGTATGATTAAAGTTAGAAAACCATAAATGAAACTCATTTTGAGATGTATCAATTGGATTAAATCTCAAATGGTTTCCATCAGAGAGTGTTGGTAATAAGGGCTAAGAGCTCTTACAGTAGGGAATGGTGAGTTTTGATTAGTGCAAAACTATAGCTTCAATAAATTAAGAAAGTTAGCCTAGTGATTAAAGATTGAGCGCAAAACTATAGCTTCAAACACCTATGAGAATATTCCTAAATGGACCAAGCTGACGTAAAATATGTGCCTCTAAGATTGTTTAAAAATAAATTTAAAATGTGTTTGAAATTATTAGAAATAAAATTAAATTGAATTAAGTTGAGTTAAATTAAATTAAATTAAATTAAAAATTAATTTTTTATTTAAAATTTATTTTAAAAATTATGATTTGAATTTATTTAAAAATTAATTTATATTTTTGAAATATACTAAAAAAGAATTGAATTAATTTTATTTTAAGAAATTTACATTTTTAATGATATGATTATTATATTTTTATTAAGGATATAATAATAAAATTATATAAAATTCACTCAAATTCTTTCATTTTTAAGAAAATTTTTAAACTAAGCTAATTAAAATCTAACTATTAAATTTTCATGAATTTTTGAATCATATTAATTTTTATTTTGTAATTTTTAAACAAAAAATTTAATTTACAAATAAAATTAAATAATAAAATTTATCATTTTAAACATATCCTTACTCTCAATTTAGGCAAAAGATAATTAAAAAATATACTTATCTTAAAAACCTAATAAAAAAAAAACTATAGTTTGAATGGCAGGTCCATTTGATTATACAGAGGAGACGATGGTGTGAGGGTGCTCATGTTGGGTATGGAGAATGCGGATACTGAATAAAGATTCCCTTTGTCCATGGAATTCAGCGAGGGAGTTGGCTAAAGTCGCATACGCCGTGGCGATCACGTGCGCAGACGTGATTCTCAAAATCTTCGAGAAACTTCTGACTGACATGTGCACTGGCGGTGAGGGTGTTGGTACACGTGACCCAAAAATGTGAAATATTGTTTTTAATGAAAATTAAAAAAACAAAAATAATACGTTATTTTTATAATTATTAATTAAAAATATTAATTAAAAATTAAAAATTAAAATTATCTCCTTCACAAAATTTTAAACAAAACAAAGAGAATAAAAATAAAGTGTCGTTTATGTAATTATCAACATAAAACAAATCAAGCACGCCAAATATTGTAATTTTTTTTTGTTCTTTTCCGTGATGATCACCACAACATTATTCAGCCCCAACTCTCCGAAATTGATGACTGTGAGTTCTCAAGAGAAGTCTCACCCCAACAATGGAAAGAGCTTACGTGTTTCCAACAACATCATCATTACCAGAAGCCTCAATTGTCAAAGTTCCTTCTCTGTTTAAGAATCGTCAATTACTTTTCTAGAAAATTCAACACAAAGCCTGCCAGGACTCTATTTCAATTTTTCTAACAAAATAGTGACTATTTTCCATCTTGAAAGCAACACCTTGCAATTACATTCATTATGTCCAATGACTGTGGCAACTTTTAATATATATTTTTTCGAATACTTTCACGTAACAGATTATTTTATTAAAAAAATAAATATAATTTATTATATAAGAACTTTCCATGATAATATGTCATATAATTCATATAATAATCATATTAATATCATATAGAAGTCTCATATTATAATTTATTTTTAATTTTTTTTATTTAATTTTTGCACTTAAATAATTCATATTTAAACTATTTTTTTAATTTAAGTAATTCTTATTATAATATTATATAATTTTTATTTTTGTGAAGGTATTTTCAATGCGTATTTTTATCAAGTTACTTACTGTTATCGCTCAAAATCTATGTACGAAATGATGTCAAAAAAGTAATTATAAATTATTTTATCAAAAACCCACAAATTTCACGAAGTTAAAAGTTAGTAAGAAACAATGATAAATAGTTTAATAAAAAAAAATTATGTTGGAATGGCGAACGAGGCTTTGCCAAATTGCCAATAGCGATAGGGAGGGAGATCGAGCACCCTTGTGTTGGGAGAAGGAATAAAATGGAATATACCGCACCCGGCATCATCAACTAATCAGCTTCAGATTAGAGACGTGAACAAACGTGCTTTTGATTCTGACGTGGATCTAGGTGCTACCACAACACTCCACTTTTCCATTACATTATCTATCCCACATGTTATTTCTCTACTCAATTCCCTTCTTTGACTTGTTCAATTCGCAAGATTCAAGAATCCAAGCACATCGTTTATTTGAGCAAAATTATTTTTTAGTTTGTAGAAGATATATTATTTATTAATTTATTTTTTATATATTAATTTAATTTAATTTTTTAAATTTTAAATTATTCATAAATTTATATTTTTAGGAATTGAATTAAAAAATATAAAATAAATAAAATAATAAAATTTATGAATAATTTAAGATTTAAAAAATTAAATTAATAAAATTAATTTATAAAAAGTAAATTAATAAATGGGATATATTTTAAGAATTAAAAAAGAATTTTACTCGTTTTATTTTCAATTCTTTATAAACCCACTTTGGTTCATTTGCTACATTTACGGCTCTGTATATGAAATGCTTAATATAATTTAAAGAATTTAATTTTGAGTGTAAAGTTATTTTATGTTATTATCTAATCATATATTATCACTATATCATTATATAAGCCTGACTTTTTAAATAAATATTATCATAATTAAATTTTTTTAATAATTTATCAACACATAATCATGTGATAATGTAAAAATCTTACATAAAAAATGAATCAAAATTAAATCTTAATTTAAAATTTTATCTAGCCATAAAATGAAAAAAAATAAAATCCACGTAATTGGCATTAGCATCACATCTTCTACAATTTTGATAAGGATTTATCTATTTTAAAGTGAGATATCAACTTTAGAAAATAAAGTAAATATTATTAATCATAAATAAAAAAATTAATAAAATAAATTTTAATTGTCTAATAATTTATTATATATATACATATAATTTATTTTAATCTCAATCATTGATTTTCTTATTAATAGTTAATACTATTCACTTTATCTTCTAAAATAAACTTCTCACTTTAAAAAAATTAATTTTTTTTTATAAAACTCCGTTTATAAATAACCAAAAAGAAGGTTACGATTTTAGTAGTTATTTTCGACAATAATTAGTTGCATGTGCACCGTTATTTGGGAGTAGATGAAAAGTTTAAATAAAAATAAAGCAATATGAGTGAGGTTTAAACTATGAATTAAGTTTATTCGAAAAAACTTAGTGCCACTTAGCCTGAACTAAGTCTCTTATATATTGTTACATTCTATGTATAATTTTGGCTCCGTTCTTCATTTTGTTTAAATTCTATGTTTTCAAAATAACTATAAACTTGTACCCAAAAATAACTATAAACTGTTTTGTGTATTCATCAGATTGGGATCAAGATACCAATATCATAACATTTTATATATATACAAAACAAAAAAAAATATTGGACTAAAAAGGACAATAACCAGCACTGCTATATAAAATTTATAACTATATCTATGTATCCTTTGTCATTAGGTCTCAAAATATATGTATTTATAATTAAGATTTATAAATAAAAATTAGATTTATTTTTGATTCTTTATCAGTATAAAGATTTTTTTCACAATTATTCAATCACATATTACTTAATATTTAATTTTTTAAATAATTATCATATTAATCAAAAAAATTTTAATAACTTAATAACTTATAATTATATGATAATATAAAATTTTTTATAATAATAATAGATTAAAATTAAACTTTAAGAAATTTATATTAAAAATTATCATTGAAAGAGGAATCGAAGGGATAGAAGCCCAGAAGCTTATGTACTCGAGGCTAGAGAATCACTTCTCTCTAGAGTTTTCATTTCCATTGACTTGTGAGTAAACTGGTATTTTAATCCTTTAAAATTCACTTATAATTTAATTATTAATTTCAATTAAGTGTATGATTAAATCTTGAATTATTTAAATTCATTTTAGGTTAATGTTTTTAAATGATTAACTAGAGATAAAAAAAATAATTAAAGTAAAATAAATTTGAATAATTTAACGATTAAATTATATATTTATTCAAATTAGGAGTTGAATTACGTGTATTGGTAAGGTATTTTCAAGGACGAAAACGACACTTTTCATACTATGCAAGTTATGTGCATAATTTGAACCATTTAAAAAAGTTATAACAAAACATAGAGTATTATCTAATAATTTATAAAAATAGTTTTTAAGTTGTTGACACAATTACAATCTCACTCAATTTAATTTTTCATTGTTATTTTGTTGTTAAAAAATTCAGTTTAATGTATTATATAAAAAAAAAGAAAATTACATCTATAAAATTTTTACTTTCATTTTTATTCCGTATAAAATACACACTTAGAAGAAAAAGTAAAGAGTTTTAATTATTAATAAAAAAATTAATGATAAGATCATAATAAAATAATGAACATATATAATAAATTACGAGATTATTAAAATTTATTTATTTTTAATTTGTTTCATCAATAATTATAATTTTTTATTTTTTTTCTCTAAAATAAATCTTTTATTTTATAAAATTCCAATTCTTTTATCTTGATCACGTGGCAGAGAATGACCTATTAATTTTTTTTTTGGGTAAATTCACCTCCATTTATTATTTTAATTACGATTTACTTACATAAAATATTTTATACACTCCACCTTAATATATTCAATTTTAAATTTTAACTGAGTCGTACGACTGTTCAAAACTTTTGTCATGTTTCTTATCAAAATAAAATAAAATAAAGAGTAAAATATAATTTTAATTTTTTAAAAATATATTATTTATCAATTTTATTTTTTAAAAATTAATTTTATCAATTTAGTCCCTCAAATTTTTATATTTACAATAATTTAATTTATTTGATAGACTAAATTAATAAAATTAAAAAAAATAAAATGATAAAATTTATGAATAATTTAAAATTTAAAAGATTAAATGTATAAAATTAATTTTAAAAAAATAAAATTAATAAATAATATATTTTTTAAAAAATTAAAAATAAATTTTATTCTAAAATAAAATATGTATCACTATCTCACATGCATGATATTTGGAGTAGAAAATAAACTTTCATTATGAATTTGCCAGTTGTGAATAAAAAATCCTAACATGTGGATGTTAAATTAATAATTTAGTATTTTAAGTATTTTTCTTAAAAAAATATTTGCGTGAAATAATGTGACCAAAATGAAATAAATTAAGACAAGACGTGCAAAACTTATAAGTTAAGACAAGACGTGCAAAAAGTATGTAAATAAAAAATTACTTTACAGTAAGGGTGTTTACTAAAAATTCAAACAATTAATCTTAGTTGGATGCAAGTCTTGAGGATAAGGACTTGAACTATGTTTTAAGAGACACCGATTTGACCTTAAACCATAAAGTAAAGTGATTTTTTTTTTTTTGGGTTTAATGACTGGAGTGGCCGATGGTTCTAACGAAGAATTTTGCAATGGCACCAAAAAAGAGGAAGCTATGCAGAGACAAGGAGGAGACCTCAAAATCATTTTTAAAAACAAGGCTAAAATATAAGAAAATTTAATTATGGATCATTTTAAAAATATTTTTATGTTTTGATAGTTAATAATATAATTCTTTAAATTTATTTATATATGTATTTTAATACAAATTAAATTCTTTATGTATATACAAAAACATTCTTTATAAAAAGTTAACATACATGGTTCAATAATTTTAAAGAGTTAACTTGTTTGAGTTTCAAAGCAAAAAAGATTTTTTAAAAAATGACTAATAATTAAAAGAATTTTTTTATATTTTTGTGAAAAAATGGTTACTGGCTACACAAAATATTTATATTTTTTATTGTATAATTTTCAATTATTTTAAGGGTATTTTTATTAGAAAAATATACATTTGACTATTTGATAAACAATTCTGGTTTTTTAAGTTTATTTAGAATAATTATTTTTTATGAGATGTGAAATATTTTTTTAAAAGTTATTTATTAATTCATAATTTTCATAATATTTTTAAATTATTTAAATGATTATGCAGAATAATTTTAATCTTTTTGTTAAAGATAATATCATATGAATAGTATTAATATTCAATGCATTTATTATAAAAATTTAAAGGAATGTAATATAAGAATAATAATTGAATTGAAATGAGAAAAAATTCAAGAAAATAAAATATGGTCATAATAATCTTATCTTAAAATTTTTTTAGGTAATAAAACGGGGTTATCTTAACTTTTTTGGTATGATAATAATTTTATTTTAATTGAGATAGTATTTAATATAATCTATTCAATTATATTTATTAGAGTTAAGTTAATTTTAATATATAAAATAGTTGTGTGTATATATATATGTATATAAAATTTGTTAAACATGGTCAGTAATAATAACTATTTAATAAATATCTAAGATATGTAATTTACCAAAAAAAATATTTAAATATGTATAAAAATAAAAACTAATACCACCAAAAATTCAATGTAACTATCCAGTATATATATATATACATATATATATATATATATAATTTATTAAACATGGTCAGTAATAATAACTATTTAATAAATATCTAAGATATGTAATTTACCAAAAAAAATATTTAAGATATGTATAAAAATAAATACTAATACCACCAAAAATTCAATGTAACTATCCAAGTCTCCAAGGATTCACATGTAGTCCAATAAGAGAAAAGCGTGCGACACTGGATGTGAATATAACTCCACTTTTTAAGTATTTTCTTTTTCTTCTTTCTTTGGTTTGATTCTCTCCCTTCTATTCTGCTCTCTGCAAACACTGCAACTCTGTTTCGTCTTCTTGTTTTCACTTTTCATGCGTTACTACTTCTTTCAATAAAAATAATTTACCTTTCTTATAAATAATAAACAAACAAACTGAAAAAAGAAGATTAGATAGCACAAGAAGAGGGTCAAATAAATTGAATGCAGACTATTACCACTTAACCACCATAGCATTAATTTGAATTGGTTTGCAAATGGATGGCAACAGAGATGTGCAGTATAACCACAACAAGCACATGGGATAAACATGTTCCACACGCACACATAAATAATTTATTATTAGAATTACATTTCATGAAATAGATAAATATTGATAACTGCTCAGGTTGTTTTTTGAGAAAATAAATTGCAGAAAAAGCAAAATTAGGCATTTATGATTGTAATAGGCGAATTTTGTCTGGTTGCAGAGCAGTCATTGGTGGGTGTCTCAAAAAATCATCGAAATCTGTCGCCCTTTGGCCATAATCAAAAGGCAGGGGTTCTGCATACCATTATCAAGCTAGCCTTCCTTCTTTCCATTGCATATATTGTTATCTTCATATAGTTCAAGTATATCTTCTCTCTCTTCAGCTACCTTCTGTTACTCTGTCTGTCCACTTTTCAATTACGTTTCTTCTTTTTCATGTCTATTCGTCTCTTATATGAACCTCAGGCTCTTTATATAGGACACTGCCCTGTGGAGCTTGTGTGGTACTTGAAATTTGAAAACTTGATCTGGGTTTGTTTTGTTATTTCATCATCAGCACCCCTTTGGGTCATACAGTGGTTCCCTGCACAGTCTTTCAGTTCAATTTTCCAAAATTATTCAAAATTAGCTTTTGTTTATTTCATTCTTTTTTGAGGGTAAGTTTCTGGAATTTTATTTTTTTTAATCATTTGAGAGTCGCAAATTTAAGGACTGATTGAGTTCTTCTTCTGTTTCTGGGTGCTTGTGATTTGAAGTGTTTTTTTTTTTTTGGAGGGAGGGGTTTGGGGGTTGGATCCTAAGTTCATTGGTGCCCTTTTTCTCCAATTTGTTCTGTTCTCGAATAATTTATGTCTGCATGAGGTATTTCTAGAAATATTTTCTGGCGAAAATTTTCGATTCTGTAATGCTGGAAAATTTATCTTTGCGGTACTTTATAATGATTTTTTAGTAGGAGGGACTTCGATTTTGTTTTTTGGACATTGATGCTTTTGTTACAAATCTAGTCTCCAAAGTTAATTATTTCGTGGAGGGGTGCTGTGTTGATGTGCCTATTTGTTTCATATTCGAGCTGAATTCTGGTTGTGGGGTTATCATTTACTGCAAGACAGATTTTGAGGTTATTTCTCAAACTACTGTTATTACTCTGTTTTATCTGTAACTTAAATCCTGTTTTAATGAGTTTTAAATATCTCTTGGTCAGGTTTCAATGCAAGGCTGGCCTTGTATAAGATTTTTAAACTTCTTTTTATATGAAACATGGTTCTCCAGGTTCTCTGTGGTGTACTGCATTACTGGTTGAAAGTGGGATCTCTGGGGATTTTTATAGTGCTTGCACTATGAAGGATTCGTGTTGAAGTAGGGACATTACATATGGTCATGAGGATGTATGCTGAAAATGAATTGGAGACTGTTTGCTAATTTACATCTTTGGCTTTAATATTAATGTTTTGCTTGAAACCATAAGCACTAGTAGCATTTCCTAAACACACATCAAAGTTGAGTACATTAAATTTGGATTAAATTTTATTCATTCCATCATTTAATTTGTGGATAAAATTTAGTTTGAACTGAATTCTGATGTCATTTCAGGTGGATTCCTTTAGAGTGAGAAGAAGTTCAATTTATCACAATCACAAAGTTCAACAGGTGTAGAGGATGAGTCAGCCTAAAATTAAGCGCCGAGTGGGTAAATATGAGGTAGGGAGGACCATTGGTGAGGGAACATTTGCAAAGGTGAAATTTGCAAGGAACTCTGAGACAGGGGAGCCTGTGGCTCTCAAAATTCTTGACAAAGAGAAGGTTCTCAAGCACAAGATGGCTGAACAGGTATTTTGAGAATTATATTGAATACCTGTGTATCTTGACTTGGACTCTTACAGTGATTCTCCACTTTTATTACTTAATTCGTAGAAAACATGCAATTTTATGCCATAATTGCTTCCTCATATATTCCAAAACGTTTCAAGATATTGATAAAGTATAGGTTTTCTTGAGCATACTTTTAGGTGGAAGGTTTCAGACTTCAGATGTATCTTGTTCTTTTATATTGGAAGTTGCTTTAGACCATCACATGATGAAGTCAAGTCTCTTGTATGTTTTTAATGTATTCTTACAGATCAGGCGGGAAATAGCTACAATGAAGTTAATCAAGCATCCAAATGTTGTTCGACTATGTGAGGTATTCCTCTCTCTCTCTGGTCCACACACGTGTAATACTTGTCTTTCACTTTTTAAAATATTTTCTATTTTTTCTTTTTCAAAAACTAATTGTTTCACTAAAAAATTCTGCTTACCATTCCAGAATGATTTACTTGCATTTTCATTATTTGTTTCCACATCCTTCATTATACAAGATAGCGTGGAAAGCTGCAAAACGAGTCCAGTTCTCTTTCCTTAAATATATCAACAGATATTTTTTCCCCTCTAATTGTATCTTCTCTTCCAAGTTCCAACTTCTGTGAGTGGATTTGAGAGCAAAGAGACTGCATCACCCTTCTAAGTGTGGAATCAGGACCTTCCTTAATTCTTGTGTTCATCTGCTTGAAAATGAACAAGTCATTTCAATTTTGATTTTGATTTTTGTTGTTCTATACCTGGCTGGTTAAGTTTTTACCTCTGGGGCCTATATGATGATGATCTTGCAGATGATAGATGAATTTATCAAGCAAAGACTGGAAGCATCTAATTGACGATATTAGATTCCTGTGATAACTGGACGGGCCTTACACCCTTACTACATTCCTTACTCTGATCATGCCAAATCATTACTCAATTTAGAGAGAATGATATGGACATTTAACATATTACTCTGGCCATCCTTGCCAAATCATCCTCTGCCACTACTGGCCTTAAGACCTTCTTCTATAATTGCACTCTTGATGACTTTCTATTTTTTACATGGTCAAGAGTAAGAATTATGATTCCATTACTCTCCCTCACTACTTGCTGTCCTTCCGATATTAAAAGAACAAAAAATAGCAGTCCTTGGGGAATTTTCAAATTTGCTGATGGTGCTGTTTTGTCTGTTTATCATCTAGCATTTGCACCAGTGCAAATTATCCAACTAGACAGAAATTACTTTATTAGGAAGTAAAAATGCCATTAAAACCAAATTAATTCTCAACACATAATTTACTTTGTTGCCAAATTCCATTTCTTTTAGTGCAACATTTTTTGTTTGCAGGTCTTGGGGAGCAAGACAAAAATATATATAGTTTTGGAGTTTGTGACTGGAGGGGAGCTCTTTGACAAAATTGTAAGTAAATGAATTATTCTTTCCTATTTTATTTAGGCTTCCTTTCATTTTCAATTGGCTCAAGAACTCTTTTCAAGAAAAGGAAAAAATGGTGACTCATTGGGTCATATTTGTAGTTCACTAATCCTGTTTAGCTTATGATACTATAGCAGTGTTTGTCCACCATAATATGATCCTTGTTCATTCCTTCAATCATCATCATCATTTTCATGATTGTAGATAGGCCTGATTTGGGTCTTAGTACATATATTCCATCTTTATTTAAGTGGAAAAAGTGTTGTATATGTTTTAATGGACTTTTTGTTGTCAAGGTAAACCATGGACGGATGAGTGAAAATGAAGCACGTAGATATTTCCAGCAGCTTATAAATGCTGTTGATTATTGCCATAGCAGGGGTGTGTACCACAGGGACCTGAAGGTAAGACCTCTTCTCCTGACTTACAAATATGCAGATGTCAGAACAGTTTATTTGAGTTTGACATAATAAGACCGAATCTCTTACATAAATTTCATACTTATTCATGAAATTTCTGCAGCCAGAAAATTTGCTATTAGATGCTTATGGGAACCTTAAAGTTTCTGATTTTGGGTTGAGTGCACTCTCCCAGCAAGTTCGGGTAATAATGATTCGTTACCTTCTGACTTTTACTTTTGTTTGTTGTTTATCTTTGTTCATTATATTGATATTGTTTCTGTTAAGTCTACTGCAAATGCTTAAAGAAAATGTAATTAGGATCAAAAAGGACTATCACTATTAATTATAGTGTGTTGAAGGAAAAAATGTTTTTTGATGTATTTTCAAATAATACATGTGTGTGCATAATGGCTAATTGGCTTACCAACTGTAGTACTTAAAAGTGTTATTTATATGTATGTGTTCTGTATTGACCGTATCCGTCTGGTGGAATTGATAGTTGATGATGCAGATTTATAAATTGGATCTTATTGATCTTGTTGGCTTTTGTAATCTTTCTATACAATTATCATGGCCTAAAGATGATTCTGACAGATAACTTGATATATGGTCTAGAGAACCTGCCTACTATGGCTTTATGGAGGGTTTTAGGATTCCATAGTTGAAAACTTTCAGGTTTTGGCTTGAATGAGCTTCATTGTAGGGGTAAGGTATTCAATTATGATAGGTAAGACTAAGATTTTGAATGTGAAATGGCTAACGTGAAAACTTAAGCAGTTGATTCTAAAATCTTAGGCCAGAGGAATTAGGAGAATATTCCAGTATATTGTGTTTTTATGAAGCCAGGGACTAGTCAAAGTTTCCAATATTTTATCATTTCATTGAGTGAAAGGAAATTTTAGTTGCAGATAACTAAAAATGAAGCAGTTATGAAACTGTTCCTGTGGCTGGGAACAGTAGTGTGACAACTGTAGTATCATAATGAAGAAAAGGAGGAAAAAAGAAGCTAGACAGGAATGCCTTTAACTCAACCCAATTGCTCATATTCAAATCTCATGTTTCTCAATGTTAAATTTGTTTGAATGCAACCAGATGTAGTTATGTATAAAGAGTTCTCCTATTATGAAATAGAAGACTTTTATAACTGTTTCCTTCCTAGGTGTAGGACTTTTAAATAAGAAATGACTAATAAATGTACTTTTTTTTTCAGTGCATCACATGGTCATTACTATGATGACTAATTGACTATACTAGTTCCCAATAAAAATGGCGTGTAGGATTCCTATTTGATAAAATGTCCTAACATAGTTCTGAAAATATAAATTCCATGCATGACCTTTCTCAAATTATAATTCTGCACCTGAACATGAAAATCCACAGGCTTTGGAACTAAAAATCTGAGCTACTCCTCTGGCCTGCCTCACTACTTTTTAAGCTCATGTCGAAGTTAACTATAATTGAACAAACAAATTAAAGGTTTTGGCCTTTTTTTTTAAAATTAAAATTAGTGATTCAACATTATCTTGGGAGCTTTTCTAGGCAATAGCATGACCTGGTTGATTATTTTATAGAAGAACATACAATAATTATAGAGTCAGAAGAGGTGTGAGAGAGGGTGGGAACAATCCATATCTTATTCAGCTGATTGTAGAATTTACTTCTAGTGTTGCAGAAGGGAGAAGATCAGTAGATCAATTAAATATAGGAAAGATAGGACAACATTCAACCTTCTAACCTTTAAGATTAGTGATAGGTTATTATTAAGACCAAAAACGTGGTTTGAATTAGTCTTAATAAGTTAGGGATAGATGAGTCAGGAGGCTGTCCATCCAAATAAGTTTAAGATTTAGGAAGAGAAAGCTTATCATGTTTGGATTATGACAATATGGAAGTTGGAACAAGTAAGCATTGATAGCATAGAAAAATTGTACAACTCGATCATTCATACATCATTGATAAATATTTAAATCCTTTTACTCTGTCCTTTTCTGCTTTCAATTATTTTATACCTTTCCAAATCCAAAGTTACATTTAATTATGTAGAAGTCTGTGACACTGGAAACTAAAATAATTCACATTGGTAGTAAAAAAGCTACACTTTTATTAGTAGAGAATATGGTTTTGAAAATTTTGAATTTCAAAAGACGTGGCTACCAAGCTACCATTGTTCCATTTTCTGTACTTGATATGCCCAAAACAAAGTTAGTTTTCCTCAAATAAAATTTGTGCTTTATCCTGTCTAATTCAATGCTCTCTCTCTTCCCAATGTATCAATGGTTATAAATTTAAACATATTCTTAGAATGTTAATGTAGACTTGATGAAGTTTCAATGCATCCTAAGGGGGTTGATTTGTATCTTACAAAATGGTTATCTTGACCCTTGACAGGATGACGGACTGCTCCATACTACATGTGGAACTCCAAATTATGTTGCTCCCGAGGTGTAGAAAATGTCATGTCATGCTATTTTCTACTGCATTTTATACCACAATTCATACATTTAGGGTCAAGCCTTTAACAATATACTCTTGTTACATAGGTCCTTAATGATAGAGGCTATGATGGGGCAACTGCAGACTTGTGGTCATGTGGGGTGATTCTATTTGTATTGGTTGCAGGTTACTTGCCTTTTGATGACTCTAATATTATGAACCTGTATAAAAAAGTGAGCACTTTTTGAATTCTGTTGCACAATTTTACTCTGTCCTTTGTTTTCTGTTTATTACTTCCATTTCTTGATCCACAGATCTCAGCTGCTGAATTTACTTGCCCCCCATGGCTTTCTTTCAGTGCCAGGAAATTGATAACTCGAATCTTGGATCCCAATCCCATGACTGTAAGAAATAGCATTTAACTTTTGGTCTGTTTCTTCTCATGTAAAAATTGCATGTTTGATCTGAAAGTAAAAGAGTCATTGTACATGTACCCCAAAAAAAGTCATTTTAATTATACTGAGTTACAACTTTTTACACTGCCTTGGCAGTTTCCAATGATCAATACGGGATAAGTTTCACTCAATGTCATCTGCATCAGCTTGATTATATGATTATGTAAATCATGCTAATGAACCTTTTAGAACCACATTTGGCTAATCACCCCCTCCACGACAACAGAAGGTGAAAATAAAAGAAAAGAGAAACAGAGAACTAATAATCAATCTATTTTTATTATGATGTTATTTGGTATGCATGTCTGATTTACCCTAACTGTCTGGCAGCGTATCACTGTACCTGAGATTTTGGATGATGAATGGTTTAAGAAAGATTATAAGCCTCCAGTTTTTGAGGAGAAAGGGGACACCAACCTTGATGATGTAGAAGCTGTATTTAAAGATTCTGAAGTATGTTGAAGATGATCAGATATTATTTTGGTATTGGTTTTCTGTAAGCTATGTAATATTGTGCGTAATGGTTGTCTCATAAAGAATTTTCCCCATGCATTCAGGAGCACCACGTGACAGAGAAGAAGGAAGAGCAGCCAACGGCCATGAATGCATTTGAGTTAATTTCCATGTCCAAAGGGCTGAACCTTGAAAACTTGTTTGATATAGAGCAGGTTCACAACTTCACATGATAAGATGCTTTTTATAAAAAAAAAAAAAAAATTATTATTGTGATGAATCTGTAGAATTCAAATACAGTAAAACATGTTAGTTATATGAATATTAACATATAAACTAGTTCTTTTTTTTTTTTCTGTTAGATATGAAAACTAGTTAACTTGTCAAAACTTGAACCTGATTTGGATAAGAACTTTTCTTTTGGGCCCAATTGGAGCAAATTATGAAATTTCTTGCTTTAGTTACTGTGTTTGATTTATTATAATGTCATTGACTGCAGGGATTTAAAAGGGAAACAAGATTTACATCAAAATCTCCAGCCAATGAGATAATCAACAAGATTGAAGAAGCTGCGAAGCCTCTTGGCTTTGACGTGCAGAAGAAAAATTACAAGGTAAGCCAGACTTGTGTAACTTATTATGGACTTGTACCCAAAGATTTAACTCTATACTTAATGTTGTTTTGTGAAATTAATAAACCATCACCTGCAGATGAGGCTTGAAAATGTGAAAGCTGGAAGGAAGGGAAACCTTAATGTTGCCACTGAGGTATATGAACGTCATTTCTGTTATTTGGTGATGGGGAACACCATTTGGCAAAATATTGTATTAAAGTACTCATTTTAAACAGATATTTCAAGTGGCACCTTCTCTTCACATGGTCGAGGTACGGAAAGCAAAAGGTGATACATTGGAGTTCCATAAGGTATCCTTCTGTTCCATTTTTGCTGAATTGATTTACATAGTCTCTAATTGCCGTACTTCACAATTAACTGTTCTATTGTCAATTTTAACGCTAATTAAAGAAAGCTTATTATATGTAACCAAAAAAAAAAAAAAAACGACAAGCTTATTATATATTTTGAAAGTTTTCTAATAAAGTAGTTTTCCCTTCACGTTGTCATGCAATTAAATACATCAGTAGTTGGATGTGAAGAGGAGCATCAGCGATGAGCAATTTACCAATATTAATTCTCTTTTACTTCTAATGATACCAATAACAATATGTGGCCGTCTAGCTTATGCTGCCTATTTGTGTGATACATATTTGAATGACTCCTGCTTCTGTGAAAACTCTTTCTCCTTCCTCTGCATCTTTTTTTCTCTGATTTCCTGTATCTTTAGAAAGTGTATCCCTGAAGTGAAATTTTAGTAGGTGAAATACTATTTTACCAGAAACCTTCTGCATTCCATTCATGATGTCATCTTCAGATTGCTGATCAAATCACAGCTGCAAGCTCTATGTTTGTATAAAGATATCAGAATAATGGAGTTTGCATGCTTGTTTTACTTTTGCATCTGATTGAAACTGTCTGTTTCACCCTCTGCAGTTCTACAAAAATCTTTCAACATGCCTGGAGGATGTTGTTTGGAAAACAGAAGATGATATGGAAGAAACAAAGTGATATTGCTATCATTATCAAGTGTTATTTTATGATGTCTGGTGTCCAACCATTTTCCAATTTCTTCATTCTTATTTCCCCACAGCTTCCTTCTTGTAGGTTTGTTTGGACATATACTCTCATACTGCGTTCCATGCTATTATTGTTGGAAAGCATGCACAGTTTATGTAAGGTTTTGCCCATCAACTGTTGAGTTATGTTCATGAAACAAAAAATATGAGAAGATTTGTAGACTCTGTATATCTTCCTTTTGCTAATAATGATCTCTGTCTATTTGCTGCTACTCTCCTACCACTCCAGCAATATGGTAAGCTCATTACAGAAACTGAAAAAACAAAAGATAGAGAGAGGATAAGAAAAGAAAACAATATTATACTGAGAGAAAAAAGAACAAGAAAAGAAAAGATCAGCCTCAGGGTATCAGCAATCGAATTTGTAATACACACATCCCAACAGTGTCTTATGGAAAGTCTGATCCCAAGCTTTCTCACCCGCTAGTGAGGGTTGGTGACTTATATACTCACGTGTTGCTGGACGTATTGATCAAGAATCAGTTATTTTGAGAAGCTAACCAGCTGGGAAATAAAAATGGCTGGAGTTTGCTGCTAAGATTTCAGAAAATCTATTATCTGGTATTTGTTTTGCTCATGCTTGTCCTTACAAGTTTTACGGCTATGAAAATGAAAATCATTATAAACGGGAACTAATTACTTCATTTCTCATGTTCCTATAGTGAAATAACTAAATAATCGAAGTTAAAATTGAGTTTTTTAGAACAAAATACTACTTTTAGTTATGTAATAAAAAGTCTGCTTTACTACTCCGCTAACAAGATCACAGTTAAACAAATATTAGTGGCACCTCCTACTAAGATGGGATCTATTAAATAAAAGGCTGAAATACATATTTCCCCATGAAACATAGGGGTCTCTCAACTTAATCAATTAAAGTTTATTTTGTCATTTAACCTCCTTTAATATTTGAGTTATATTAAAAATGTTATTTTGACTATTAATTCAAATAAAACATGTGACACGTACACCTAATATGACTTTATCTAAAAACAAAAGTTTTTTTTTCTATCACATAACTTTCCTAAAGTATAATTTTTTATTACATAATTTTTATAAAGTTTGAATTTTTATCATATAACCTCTTAAAGTTTGATTTTAAATGTACTGATTTAACTTTAAAAAAAAATTAACGTTTTTACTTCAAACCAAATTTTAAGAAGTTAAATAATAAAATATTTTAAGAAATAATTTGAGAAAGGATATATTTCATAAGTAAAGTGCATTTAATCCTAAATAAAATAATTATGATTTTTTTTCACATTTCAAGCACAAAATCATCCTGTTTTCTGTATCCTCTTTCAAAGTCAGCTGCCTTTATACACCATATATAATGGATAACCGATATAAAAGCTTAGCTTCTATCATTGTCAATTCATTCATTTTTTTTGTGCAGCCAGAATATCTCTTTACTTGAAAGGTGAAGGATTAATTTTCTAACCTTCGGTCATACCTTTTGTGAGAGGGAAGCCTACTAACTGTGCATGCTCTATTCATATCTACTAAGGATAGAACTTTGAACATGATGCTTAAAGAATCTAAGCCACTTCCACTTAAATCAACGCATATTGATAGTTCATTCACTTTCTTCTAACCAGAATAATATAGTTTGGGTCAAATAACTTGGGCGATGATTCGAATTGCTAATATAATAAGAGAAATTCTTAGGTACTTTCGATGTAAGACATTTCTTTTATACCATATCATTAAACACATGACACATCAGATTTGTGGATTAACATTAGCTTTCATTATCCAGACAATAACATTAATTATTCTAATATGTTATATAATTAATAGTATGGAATAAGAAAAATATCTTACACTAAGAATACCTAAGAATTTATTATATACTCCTTTCGTTTATTTTTATTTATCGTATAAGAGAATTTTTCTTACTCACCAATATCTGTCATTTAAGAATATTAATGAAGCATTAATTAATTTTTTAAAACTTTACACTTAACTTTTAATGGAGAGAGAATTAGTGAAATAAGTGAAATTAAAAAAAAATATTAATAAAGTAAAAAAAAAGATAATTTAATCATTTTAAACTATATTTCTCTAAAATTAAGATTATTTAATAATTTTATTAAATTTTATGTAAAAATTTTAAACAATAAATAAAAATAGGTGAATAGAGTAATAATAAGGTAACATTTCCTAGGTGGCAAACGTCATGATGACATTTTGGCCGGTTTATTTTACGTTCTCTCACTCCCAACACGCGTTTTAAATGAGAAAATACGTTTTTGGATACAATATTTTTTTAAGCAACAAAATGTTATTTCTGTTCAACGTGCGCGAAGGAAATCAACAGGTTGATTATCACTTTATATCATTTATAAATAACTGTAAACAACTATATTATAAATTTTTGTTACTTAAATTTTTTTTCTTATTTTGAAGTAATTATATTTTTATTAAGACATGTGATATGTTCTTAGATTAAAATGTTAAAATGAGATAGTTTCTCTTTTCCTTAACTTTAAATAAAAATAATAATAAAAAAACTAAAGATACAAAAGATGTGAGTATAATCCAAGAAAACTTTTATCCATCACGAAACGAATTTTATCAAATTGTTATGAATGCCACACGGTGCACACACCTTACACTTAATTCTTAATAAGTTAAGTATTTATAAGTTATTTCATCTTTAAAAGTGTGACTCATTGGTGGAACGAGTTATATTTATAATATTAAAAATTTATATCTCATTTAATAATATTTTATAAAAAAAAATAGTAAATATTTTAATAAAATTATATTTTATAAGAATAAAAAAAAATTTATAAGTTATTTCATAAAATGTATTGATAATGTTTATAATTTATTATAATATAAATATTTTTTATTTATAAAATATTAATATAATAAAAATAAATTATATTTTTAAATACGAAAATTGTAATTCAAACTTTGTTAATTCATAAAAAAATAATATAAATAATTTTGTTACGAATATTCGTTACAAAATAATGGTGGGCCTAATGTCGGGCTCCAACAACGTGAAAAATGAAGAACTTTAAAATCGTTCGTCTTCTTTCGCTGTCTGGTCTCGTCCCCAGTCGATGATTCCTGCAGCTGCATAGCATAGGGATCGATCTCTCTCTCAATTGAGTGTGAGGAAAGCACGAACCAGCAACAGTAACTGCTCTCTCTGCGTTCTCTCTCACTTTTTTCTTTTTGTTTATATAATATCTCGGTGTGCCACTGGTGTGTTCAGTGCCCAACGTTACACATTCAACCTCATGAAATTTTTCTTGGCTTTTCAATTTTCTGGAAATAGTTTGATTCTAGAATCGACTTTAGATGCTTATCAGGTGCAATATCAAACCTTTAAGTGCCCAATATCATATCGGAGCGATTTTTCATGTTTCCCAGAATTTAGTTGGAAACCCATTATTATGCTGTTCTCAATCCAGTACTGCTTCCATTTATGCTATAATATTCGCATTATGGGAAGGTAAAGTGTAAGGGTTTTCTTTTCTTTTTTTTTTTTTAATCCCAAACCTGGAATTATTTAACTTGTTTCTGGGGCTTTGGTGTATTGGATTCTTTTCGCCCACCTCACTCAAATACTCAATGTACGGTCCATTTCTAATCAATTTGAGTTTTCCTTATGTAATTGGAGCCTTTGAAATTGATTGTGTTACTGTGGTTTTTGTTTCTTGTTCTTTTTCATGATTTCATCCTTTTTGTTCAATTAATTATGCATTAATTGCTGATAAGATTTATATGGTTTTGATTTCTAGCTCCATTGAGCAGTTACCTCAGCTCAAGTTTTTTTTTTTTTTTTTCTCTTTAGATTCATTTACAGTTCAACTTTGGGGACAATTGTACTTCGGAGCTAGGAGGTTGTGTAGAAGATGGTTGGGAACCCTACAGTCCATATCTCAACATTGCCAACAGCTTTATCTTCATCTCTGATTACCCAACCAGGAAATTCTTTAAATTGCATGCCTTGCCTTCCATTTAGACATCGGACAAAAATCAACAGGATAAGAGCAATGACTGCTGATGCGGGTCATGGCCAACCATCATCTGCTTCAGAAGCAAAAAATCCACTTGCAGTTGTTTTAGACATTCCTCGTACTGTTTGGAGGCAAACACTGCGTCCATTAAGCGATTTTGGGTTTGGTCGTAGGAGCATCTGGGAAGGTGGGGTTGGACTGTTTTTAGTATCGGTTACAATCCTATTTGCACTTAGTTTGGCCTGGTTGAGGGGTTTCCAAATACGATCCAAATTCAGGAAGTACACAGCAGTTTTTGAGTTTGCTCAGGCTTGTGGTATATGCACTGGAACACCTGTGAGGATCAGAGGGGTGACTGTTGGCAATGTCATTCGTGTGAATCCTTCCTTAAAAAGTATTGAGGCTCTTGTTGAGGTGTCTTTCAATACCATAATCTTGTTATGGATGTGCCACCTTGTTTGTTTCATTTCCCTTACCCTAACATCCCAGTATTAAAATCTTGCTTCAGTTTGAAATTCATTGTTTTAGTTGGTGCATCATGTCAAACCTTTAGCTTTCAATTTGCAGGTTGAAGATGATAAAACAATTATACCAAGGAATTCATTGATTGAGGTTAACCAGTCAGGTCTTCTTATGGAAACTATAATTGACATCAGTCCTCGTGATCCAATTCCAACACCTTCAGTTGGACCTCTTGACCAAGACTGTCCTAAAGAAGGTGTCATTGTGTGTGATCGAGAAAAGATTAAGGGTTACCAAGGAGTAAGTTTGGATGCATTGGTTGGGATATTCACCCGCCTTGGGCGAGATATAGAGGAAATTGGTATCGCCAACAGCTATTCATTGGCTGAAAGAGTTTTTTCTGTTGTTGAAGAAGCGAAACCACTTCTTACAAAGGTGTGATGTAATTTTCTTACACTAGTGTGCTTGACTGATGGTGATAAATTCTATTGACGAGACTGTTGAATCAGACAATTTTCTTGTCAATACAAAATGGATAATTGCATGATGATAAATGAAATATTAGTATCTTCCATTTGCCTCTCTTGCCCCTACTTCTCTTATTGCTGTCTTGGCCTTACTCTCTTACCCTCACTTTGAGTTTGTTATAATATGTTTAACTAGAACAAGGTTGTTCATTAATACCTTAGAATTCTCTGTTTTAAAGAATTGGTGTGGGAATTCAGTTTTATTATCTGCTATTGCTATTATTATATTGAAGGTAATCTATTAAATAACACTCCTTTGTTTAGGATAAATGTTGAATTTAAGAAGTATGATGATGTAGGGTAAGAGCCCTAGGGTTAAAATTGTAGCACTCGAGAAATAGGGAGAGAAAAGAACAGGCAAGGAGATCTAGTACATAGCCAATAGAGGGCTAGTCTTCTGGTTAACAACCAGGTAATATAGAAGAAAAACTTCTATTATTAAGAAAAATTCGGAACTTTCCTGTTACAGCCATTAAACCCTCGTATATAGCATAGATACTCTAATTAAAAACAAATCCTAACCCTTAGAGTAGCTCTAATCCTACTGGTCTAAAGTAATGTGAATAAAAAGAAAGTAAGAGACATAAATATATAAAATAATACTGCTACAGTACCCAGCAGCATGAAAAGTATTCGTGCTACAGTAGTGTGAACATTACACATTTACAATATAATATAACCCAAACAGCAATCCAACATTTTTATTATTATTGACCCCCTTTGGCCTGCATTACTTGAATAGTTAATTAAGGAACTTAACAGATGGAGCTTGATATTTGTAGATGTGTCGTTACATTCTGGACACTTACAATGCATGTTCTTGTACATTTTAGCTTTTATGGGTCTCATAAAGAATAATGGCAGCATTCTGAAGTTCTCAACAAATTATTGTGAACAAAAGTAAACCGTATCTTCTGTATAATATCATTTGACCTCATCCTAATTCTGGGGAACTTAACATGGGTTTACATTCATTTTGGTGGTTCACTAATAGCGATCTGTGTTACTCCATGATTGTGGACAAATTAGTAACTGACAAGCATAATGATGATAACAAGCATCAGTAAGCTCTGGTGTCTTAATATGCATCTATATATTTATGGCATTCATATATCATCTGTATTGTAGGTATCTATTGTTTCCTCTCGTGATTATTTTATCATGCATTCTCATACCCATATTTTCGCTTTGATGTAGTGGTGTTCAGATCAAAGCCATGGCTGAAGATGTTCAACCTTTGTTGGCTGAAGTCCGTGATAGCGGCCTGTTGAAGGAAGTTGAGAATTTAACCCAAAGCCTTACACACGCTTCTGATGATTTAAGGTTAATTGTCTAAACCTTTATGGCTCTTGTCTATCTCTAATTTGGCATACATGCATGCACATATCCATGTAGCATGTTGCTATTAGTGTAGGGGTGCCTGCCAACTTGCTTGTCAACATCTTAACCTTGGGATAAATCCTGAGTGAGGAAACTTGACAGGGATGATGGCAACAATATGAGGTCGTAACTTGTATCTTACCCTCTGTTTCAGTTGTAGCCCTTAAAAATTGAAATTGCACGTAAAGTTCTCTTATTAATCTATCTACTAGAAAAGAAAAGGAGTCACCTTGGTGTGTGCATAAAAGAAAGGAATGGAGAAAACTACAACAACCACCTTATCCCACTAGGTGTGTGCAGAAGGGTACATTATTATATGTTTGTGCGGAAGGGTACATTGACTTGTTATGATCCAAGATTATTGAACTGATTCGAAAAATCCATTTACTCTTTAATTTTACACTCAGAACATTCTCTAAGTATTATTATTAGTTTAACACTCTTGGAGTATGACAACTAATAGAAATCGTCCTTTGTTATGCAGAAGGGTACATTCATCCATTATGACACCTGAGAACACTGAACTGATCCATAAGTCCATATACACTCTTATTTTTACCCTGAAGAACATTGAGGTATGACCCTAATTTTGGAAATAATTATAAATAATAAATCTAATTAATTATGAATAACTTTTTTCTATTCTATCGTTTGCTTTTTTGTTGCATTATTGCAGAATATTAGCTCTGATATTCTGGGTTTCACTGGGGATGAGGCTACAAGAAGGAATTTGAAATTACTTATCAAGTCTCTCAGCAGGTTATTGTGAGGTCGAATTCTAAGTAGGATATAACAGGTAATTAGATTATTCACATTGTTTTTCCATCAACCACAACATTGAAGGAGAGCATAGTAATTGCCACTGTTGTTGTTTCTAAGGTGGCATTATATATGGTTCTTGCATTCTGTTGTGATAAAAATTGTCTTTCCTGGTCTTAAGTGAGGTGCAGACATGTGTTTGACTGGAGCAGTTGATTGCTATGTGCATGACCTTGTTTTTCCTGCTGAAGTTATCTGCTTCATCTGTGTAGCATGGAACTGATTCTTAATGGCTGTTACTTGTCTCTCTCTAGACACAATGGCCATCGAAGAGAGTGAGGTTACAGGCTTACAGCATTCCAAGTGTTTCATTGATGAGGTTTTCAGTTGTACGCAATCACCATCTTTCCAATCTAGAAATTGATAGGAGCATGATCAATTCCCTTGATACAGAGCAGTATGATATTACAGAGAGTTGTTGATAGGTTACAATGCATTTTTAGAACTTCCTATTGTTTTCGTTATTATTTCCCCCTTACCTTTGGTTCTTAAATCAAGTGGAAAATGGAAATAGCCATTGTGATTGCAAACAATATAATTCCTCTGTCCTAGTTGGCTGAATTTTTTGGCGTTAAAGATTGTCTAAGGAAAGCTTAACTCTCTCTCTCTCTGTGTCTCTCCCACTCCCTTTTGTCCCAATTCCATTTATTACGCTTTGTTCGCCTTAAAGTAAATATGGATAATTGACGGTCATTTGGATGTGATTGTATCCATGCATCTGATCTGAGTTGTCCAAATGTCTTGTATCTATGCCTATTATATCTAGACTAGCAAATTGAGAGGCACTTTTTTATTCTAATAATTTAAATAAATTATTATATAATAATTTAATATTTTAATTTATATAAAATAAATATATTTAAATATCTTCACACTCAATATATCTATTCTAGTTCCTTCCCTAAATAGCAAAGACAAAAAATGTGGGGAGAAGTAGAGTGCAATAAAGAGGAGAGGGAGAAGCCAAAGAGTAACAGTTAGTGGAAGTGTGAAATTGTCCAAGAGTGGAATGTGGGTGTATAAGTTTTTCGTTTTACCCTTCATGTTAAGATATGTTTCAATAAATTTTTATGGCAAAATTGAAAACTGAAATTTGGATACCAATTTTCCCAATCCCCATTATATAATAGTATAGACATATCTTGTTTTGGAATCTATAACCAGTTAGACAAATAATGGGAGCAAGTGTGTCTTGATGTGGTTGCACAAATACCAGAATCTACAAGACAATCATATAATTCTGAGATGCAATCTTGAGGCTCTTAGCCCAAAGGAACACGCCTCTTAGACAAGCACGTTAAGAATTTCCCAATAGTGACACCCAGTTTCAGATTCTGCATTGGCAACAAGTACTAGTATATATAGGCATCACATTCCTTTGGGCATCGTCATCAACAATAATTATGCATTTCCTTTTCTCCTTTAAACAAATTTACATAAATTGCAATTAAAGGAGTTGAGACTTGAGTTGTGAAAAGGTAGACACTTAAAATTGGAAACCTCTCCATCAAGATTCAAAAGCCCTGCATTTCTTGTCTGCAACTCTATCACTTCCGGGATTTAGACTTGAAAATATTTGCCTTGTAGTACCTAAGTTCCTCAATGCCTTCTCTAATATCATCCATGGCTCTATGTCTGTTTTCTTTTGAAGGTAATTTCTTCCGATTTGCACAAATGACAACCCTTTATGGATTAAGTTACTAGCAAGCATATCTAATGTTTCTTTCTCAGCTCTCAAACTGATTAACTAGTCAGCAACTCCCCTTGCAACCCAGGGTAAATGGCATAATTATAATAGAAATATCAAATACAAGACCAAATAACTAGAAGGCAAGGTTATCAACTGTTTCCCATCTCTTTAGATTATCTAACTGGTTAGCATGTATTATTACAATTGGTGGCAAATAACATGGTGACAAGGAAAACAAGCCATTAATCCTCCTCAAAGCAAACCCAAAAGCAAAAGTGGTGGCAGGTCAGATTCAAAGCTTTAACCCCAAGTCAGTAACTATGCATGCAAAAAAGATTTAAAAAAAACTGAAAATTTAATAGGCAGGGACAGGGAAAAGTTTAAGTGTACCGGTAGTGGTGGCAGAGGCAGAGACAGTGGCAGGGGAAGGAAGAGAATGAGGGTGGATATGGCTATCATCATACTAGGCGGCTATTATAGGATAGGGAGAGAGTCGAAGTTGTAGTTGGTAACCACATCTTACAGAGAGATTTTTAATAGGATTCATACTCATATTTGATTAAGTTAATCTTGCTAAGAGATAAGAATTAATACTAAATTATTTTTTTATCATTATAATTAATGCTAATGAAGACCCTATAAAAAAATGAACTGCATGCCAATAAGGATTAATTCACTTAATCCGCTTTTTGCTTATATTTCATTAAAATTTGAATTCAATTAATGCGTTTCTCCGTTAATAGGTCATCCGTAAGTATTTTTATAAATGTTCTAAAAATATGTCTTGACTCTAAACTAGAATGAGTCTTTCTTTCAATTTAAATTTTTTTCAAAAATAGTTGAACCGCATAATGAACTGGTCTATTGGCAGTAAAATATGGAGTCTGTCTTGTAAGTTTCAAACTTTGGTGCAATTTGAAATTGAAGCCACTCTCATTTCAATTCAAAGGACCTTGCTTGTTGCTTTCCAATCATTGTTCATAATTTCATGCACATTGCACAGCACCTTCTGGGTCGTGGGTTTGAGTTTGACATACAACACGGGCGGGCGCGGGTTGCTTTTCGGGTTACGCAACCTGACTGGCATTCAAGTTTGGATTTTTCTTTTTTTGGCAATACAAACGAGTACCTCTTTCAAAATTAGAAAGTCCTAAAAATTTTTGAGAGGCTATTTGATTTTGAAATCTAATCCCATCTAGTAACTTAACCTGCAAAACCAAAAAAAGCAAACAAACAAACAGTACTTGAACTTTAGATTATCTTTTCTCTTCTCACATTAAATCTTAAATCTCCCTTCAAACAAAAAAAAAAAATCTTTAAATATATTTTTGTTCCTGAAATGGATCTTTATGTCTCAAGACTTTTGTAAAACTCAATGAGCAGCATGTAACCCAATCTGTCATTCAAGTAGGGTTGAAATGGAACAGGGATGACTTATTACCAAATAAGTTGCCTTCAATTATGGAAAAAAAAAAACATTCTTAGTATATACAACCAAGGAGAAGTTCCATCATTGTTTGTGATATGCTTTATCAATTGCAACTTTTAGGGTAGCCCATTGTGCCTTTGATCCCTTGCATTGATGTGTGTGGTGAGACCAAAATGATGTTATTTGATGTTAGCTGTTTTTTAACAAAGGCATTTAGTTATGGGATAATGGGACTCCATAAGGACTCTGTATCATGTGAGGGTTCCTTTGAGATATGGCTTGCTCCACTTTCGTAGTCGTGAAAGGTTGTAGCAAATGTTGGACTTGCTCATTGCTATGGATTGGGATATGCCACTTCTGTAAGGTTGCAGTTATTGTTACCTTTTGATTTTTATTTTGTACCTTTCTAAAAAACAAAACCTTAAATGTTTTGTTTAACTATAACTGAAAAATTAGAAAAATTTTGTTATTTCAAATTAATAATTAAGGACCACCACTTATATAGAGATTTTATTTTTAAAATGTTTATAAACTTATTGCAATTTTTAAATAAATTTTTGTCTGGCTTTTAAATTAAAAATATAAAAATTATTATGTCACCATATTATCAAATAAAATTTCTATATAATAACATATTGTAATTGTTTGTTTTGTGTGTGGTTGCATTTAGCATCATCACAATTATAAATAATTTTTCCATAAACAATCTATATGAACATTGATACTTGCAAGAAAAAAATTTATGAAAACACTATTCATATATCATATGTTTTATTTATAGGTGTTAGATAGCTCTACATAGCACATATTACATTTTAGATATATATATATATATATATATATATATATATATATATATATAATATATTAAAATATTTAAATAAAAAAGTAATTAAATATTTTTGAAAATAAAAATAAAAGATTTAAAAAAAAGGAAGGGGGTAAAGAATAATTTGAGCAAATATATATATATATATATATATATATATATATATATATATATATATATATATATATATATATATATATATATTATTAAAAATATTTAAATAAAAAAGTATTAAATATTTTTGAAAATAAAAATAAAAGATTTAAAAAAAAAGCAAGGGGGTAAAGAATAATTTGAGCAAGTTTTTTGTGAAAAAGAAAAGAATTAGGAGGGGAAGAGAGAGAAAGAGATGGCATTGGTATTGTTCTAGGTGATTGTCTATAAATGGCAAACTCCTCTTCTCTTATTTTCCACATCACACAGATCAACCCAAAGCCTATTTTCCTCCTCTTTCCCTTTTGATTCGCTCATTTTCTCGCTCGCCAAACACCTCCGATGGCCGATCAGCTCACCGACGACCAGATCTCCGAGTTCAAGGAGGCCTTCAGCCTCTTCGACAAGGACGGCGATGGTCTCATTTCTCAGATCCCTTTTCTTCCTTTTCCTCTATCTGTTTTTTTTTTTTTCTCTGCGACCATTGCTTCGGTGTTTCTTAGATCTGTTTGGAACTCAATTGTTGTTGCATATGTCAAGTTTGCTTTCATCCCCTATTTTTCTTAAAAAAATGAAAACTTTCTGGGAGATTTAGGGTTTCTTCTTGTTTGACCTTTCGGTGTTGATTTTGGGTGTGACATGTGTGGATTGACATTCATGCTGAAATTTCTTTCATTTCTTGTCGCATGTGATCCTTGATGTGATGATATTTTGTGTTTTGTTATTTTGGGTATGGGTGGATCATTAGATTAGGAATAACCCCCGCCCCCCTTTTTTCGCTGTAACCCTTTTCAATTTTAACTTGAGATTTGATTTCTCGTTGTTTGATACTCGATCAGATTGCGTAGTGGATATAAAATTTGGTGCTACGAATTTTGATTGACAAAAATAATTCAATACGGTGTACGGGATAGGCCCCTTTACGTTTATATAGTGCATTTGGGGCAGCATTTTCTTGCCTTTCCTACGGAGTTGTCTTTGTTGTGAAGATATCTTAGAATGAAATAGCAATTATATGTTGCGTAATGTTGTCCTGTAATGGCATTGCGATTAGATATTTATGAGTTGTCGATCTATTAGTGTCATCCTGTTGGTCAGTCAATGACAAATGCATTCCAATCAGAAAATGGGATTTATGATTAACCACTCATCATTCCTGGTTACAAGTTACAACTGCTGAGTTGTGTGTGGTTATAATTTAGAAAGTACCGGATTTGAAATTGAGGATCAGTAAAGTAGTGTTTTCCAAGGAATTTGGAGAGCCAGAGCTCTACCAATCTGGCCCTTAAAACTCAGTTGACAGGTGTTTGTTTCGGCAACAGAAATAGGGCACCAGGTTGTTTGTTTCATGTGCATCTTTGTTGTGAATAGACTTTGATATCTAGATCTTCTAAGGGATTGGGTTTTTCCCCCCTTATAGTTGGACAATCTTATTGGTCTAGAGTTCCTTGTTTTCTACCCCACTCCATCTGTATATCTTTACCATTATAACATTCTGGAGCTATTGCTGCCATGAATTTATGACAGTGAACGGGTAAAAAGGTGGCTTCATATAATTGACTGATACTGTAAAGTTTCTTGAACTGTCAGTGGATAAAATTAAATCTTATATAATAAGCATGGCCTTAAAAGAAGTGCATTGTCAATTTATGGGTCTCATGTGCTTTTAATACATTTATATATTTATGTAATCGGTTATTATACTATTACTCTATCGCGCAAAAAAGATAAAAATAATTGGAAGTATTATATTTATCACTTTCCATGTTTACATTCCTGCCATGAGTGTTAATGTGTTTTTGAAACCTTGCTTTGAACAAAACTGGAGAATATAATTTGAGAAGAAAAATAAATTTGAGATCTTCGTTTATTTTCTTGGTCATGTTTCTAAAACTGGGCTGAATTACTTGTTTAACTATTTTGTAACATGCTACAGGTTGTATTACTACCAAGGAACTTGGGACTGTGATGCGGTCACTTGGACAGAACCCAACTGAAGCAGAGCTTCAGGACATGATAAACGAGGTTGATGCTGATGGAAACGGTACCATTGATTTTCCAGAATTCCTTAACCTGATGGCCCGCAAGATGAAAGATACTGATTCAGAGGAGGAGCTTAAGGAAGCTTTCCGTGTGTTTGACAAGGATCAGAATGGTTTCATTTCTGCAGCTGAGCTCCGCCATGTCATGACAAATCTTGGTGAGAAGCTGACAGACGAAGAAGTTGATGAGATGATTCGTGAGGCTGATGTTGATGGTGATGGACAGATCAACTATGAGGAGTTTGTCAAAGTCATGATGGCTAAGTGAGGACCAATCAACCATAACCAAATATTGGAAAAGCTTATAAACAGGAAAGGGCGGAGCAGATAAGTTTTGATGAGAATTGTATTTCCATTAGGACATCTTCATTTGGGGTCATTAGTTTTTGTTGGTTGGGTGTCTATTTTCTTGTTTGCTTTATTGGTACTGCTCATTAGTATTCTACTTGTTTGCTCTGCCCTTTGTTTTAGTAGTTTGGGTTAGGTGTGTCTCACCATGCATTGGAACTTCACTTTTCATCTTTTTGGGTTATTGTCATGAACCTAGAACTATTGGATGCGATTTGTGTTTTCACGTGGGTGACTAATACTGTTGATATTTACATCTTCTGCTATATGATGGTTGCTGTGATCATTTTGCATGTCATGCCTTCAGCTTATGAGTTTGGAATGTAGGATTAGTTTCTGTTCTACAGTCTGCTGATGATCGAAGGCTAGCCATCAATTGCTTATAGCAAACTCGATTATTTTTCTAATGAAACCAGTATACGCCTATGCTAATTTGTTTTTTGATTGCACAAACTTGGGAGAGTTGAATATAAATTGCAAACATCTAGGGGATAATCAAGAACTGATACATTGAATGTGGATGTTCCATGCTAAGGAGGGTATTTAGTTTGTTTTCTATTTTCAGTTTTAGTTTATGTGTTTTTATTAATAATTATAAAAATACTATCTTGTTTTTAATCTATCTCTTGATTTCAAAATTTTAATTAAAAAAAATCTTGTTTTCACTGTCTTCTATACAAAAATTATAGAATAAAAATAATATAGCATTTTTATAAGCTGAAAAATGAATAAAAAAAACTAATCAAACACTCTAAAATTGTAGAAATGCAGGGTTTAGGGATTAGTGAATTGGCACGTGGTTAACATTTGTTTAAAGTGTCATGGTTCAGCAAACCTTGATAGTAGTTTATACCATCCTTTTTCTCTTCAGTATTCTAGTCTCTTGATTCTCCCCTTTTGTTTTTTTGGGTTCATTTTGGTCGGGGATGGGTGATGATTCGAGAAGACGAGAATGAAAAGACGCAACACAACCTCTACTTTCAACATTATAACGTATGGTTGATTCTGTTTTATGCTGCATCCTCTTTTTTTTTCTTCTTGCTCCCTCTGTTGTGTAATTACGTCTAGATTGAACTTACCCTTGGCCCTTGAACCATTCTGTCTCTTCCCAAAGCCTAATTTAAAATAATTAAGTTAGAACGTAGAAGGTTCTTTGAAGTTGGTTTTTGTTTTCATTAGCAGAGTGGAAAAAAGGTGGTTTTTTACAATGTTCTGAAAACAGAATTGTTTATTGAACTAGTAAATAAAGGAAAATATCTAATTGAGTTACACAGACACAGAGCTTGCCTAAGGTAGTTATTGCGGGTAAATATCAGTTGCTTCTTTCTGGGATGGCAGTGGAACTGGGAATTTTCCATTTTAGACCTTACTCAATTTACAAGTAGATAACAAATATCTCTTTCTTTGGGCTTGGTTTTTTTTTTTCTTTTTTTTTTTGGGGGGGGGGGTTCATAATAACAGGTTGAGCCTTCTGGAACAGTGGGAAAAATCTGTCAAGGATGGATGAATATGTACTTTATTTGGGTCTTCTACTAAGCAACTGTGGATTATATTTCTCTACCTTTATTCCTTCTAATTGTATCACATCTAAGCGCACTCTTTAGTCATCTTAGCTGTATGTTCAACAAGCATCAGAAATGCCTGCATGCTTCTCTTTTATTGAGTTCTTATGTGTTTTTTGTGATTCTGTAGATTGGATTGAAGTGCTGGAAAACCCTTGTGGATGCAAATGGGCAAACTCCGCATGCCTATGCCATGATAAGGAATAATCACTCTTATAATGTGCTGGTTGCTCGTAAACTTGCTGATAGACAAAGAGGTCAATTTTCAGTAACAATTGACAATGAGATAGAGCAACCATCACTGAGAATTGAACTTCAGCGAAGGCCAAGTAACCAAGTCAAACGAGGTCAGAATTCTTGTGCTAAGTGTGCGATTGCAGAGAATCACTACAACAGGAGAGTTCCAGTTTCACGGGGCTTGTTTCACCGTCCCTTTATTCACTCAATGCTAGCAGTTGCTGCTGTATGTGTATGTGTTTGTCTATTCTTGCGTGGAACCCCTTTCGTAGGCTCAGTTTCTCCCTTCAGGTGGGAAAAATTGGAATATGGCTATTGTTAAATGAAATTTACATAAAGGGAATGGAAGGCATAAACTAGGACAAACCGAATTGTTGATCTTTTCCTCACATGGGAAAACTGCTTCTGTGGGAAAAAGGGGCATTTTGTGATCAGAGCCCTTTGTAAACATATCATATGATGATGCTGCAGAGCTGGCTTGTGTACCGATTCTGACTTGAATGCTGCATATTTCTGTGTTACTCCAGAGTAAGTACATGACAAGTTATGCCTGAATTTTTATCCACTAGTGTAATCTTCAGCTTTTTAGACCAGATAAGACATGACCCCCCAATATAAAGTTGGAATGGGGAAGTATGGCCTCAAGCACAAGCAATTATGAGAGCCATAAGCATTCAGAATGAACACAACTGAGGTGAGTATATGACTGTTATATTATTGTTGATGTGGTCAATTCTTCGGTTCCTTGCCTCCTTGCTTTTCCAACAGTCAACCAGGAAAAAAGATGCCCTGTATTATTTTTCCCTATAATTGATCTATTATAAGTCGAAATTACAAGTCCAGGGTATTCTGATGCATGGATTTTATTACTGTAAAGTTGATTTGATGATACTGATCATAGAGCTGACCAAACTATAAGATTAAATAGTGGAATTTATTTTCAATTATGTCTGATTTAATTAAAGTTTAAGTTTCCCTTTTCCTCACCCAGGCCCCGTCTTGATTACAAGTGACTTTCTGACATATTTTTCCATTATGAATTCTTCTGTTCTACCACTAAAAAAAATATATGTATGCTCTTATAGAAAGAGAAATGATACATGATGTTATAAGCATAGAGCACTACTAATATTTGCTTGGATAATTTTACTGTACTCCTATTAATTTTTTTTTTGGTTGTAGTTGGGTGATTTTTTTTTATTTTTTATTTTTTGGGCAAAAGGCAATTTTAGATGTTTTCCTTAACTTGTAAATTTTTAATTTGCATGTACCGTGATTGGTTGTCTGTGTTGTTCAAGAAATTTTTATATTCTGGGAGTAATTTTTATTTTATTTTATACAAGTGGATACATGATAAGTGTATAAAAATAATATTAAATATAACATAATGTGTTTATTTGTTTTACATTTACTTTATATAAAATAAGAAAAAATATTTATTTCAGGAATATATAAAAATTTCTCTAATCGTGCATGCTTATTTATGCAAGATTGTAGGGCCACTTTTATAATATATTGTTATATTTTTACTGTTGATTTTGTTTGGGTCTAACGATTATCTTAGCATTTCCTGAATTCCCCCAAGAGATGGGTGGATCAAAGTGAATTCGCATAGTGCTTGTAAGACTCCCTCTGGAAGAGCAGGATGTGGGGACCAGGAAGCTTGGAAACGCTAAAACTTTTGTTGCAGGGTGGGTGGGGTGCTTGGGGAGGGCTTCAGCTAGCTTGGAACTTCAGACATAGAAAAATGGGGAAAGGACTATTTAGGTTGGCATGTTAAAAATAATTTTAATTAGGGTCGCATAAAATTTTTAATAATTTTACTTACCCAAGAATAATTCAGATGGAGCTTCATTCAAAAGCTCTTGTACAGCTTCTTAAAGACACTGATTTCTTCATCCAAGGTACTCAAAGGCATGTTATGCAGATCAAAAGCTTGTTAGCAGTAGAAAGTAGATCATATATATACGAAAATGATACCTTTACATTTTTTTTCTACACCTTTTCTTTATACTTATTTTTTTATGAAAACAAAGGAGGAGAGAAAAGTGAAAAGTAAATTTTTTTTAATCCTTTTCTCATAAAAGAAAAGTGTAGATAGAGAGTGTAAAAAAAAGTGTAGAATCCACCGTAGAAATAACACTGCTCCTATATATATAGTTGTTGGGATTCTCCTGATGATTTGAGGGTCCGATGCTGATTGTTGAGTGATTTGTGGGAAGTTTTTACTCCTAGAGTTTGTCTTTTGTAGTTTTCCTCCTTTTATAAAAACGGAAAAAAAATTGGGGGTTATTTTACATATTGCCTCCTTTTTATTTAATTACACTATTCCCTACTCTTTATGAAAGGTATTCTACTTGAATTTTTTTTCAAAGTATAAAATTTTAGTCCCAAGAGTCCTTTCTAGCTTCTAAATTCTAATTCCACATACTTTCCGAACAATAAAATATAGCAATCGCCGAAAACCCATGTCTTTCTCTTTCTTTAAGAAAGCAACTGAAAAATTCTGAAATCAATCGGGTAAGTTCATAACGTTATTTCAATTTTCAATTGGATAAAATGATAATTACACAAACACCACTAAAATAATAAAAAAGCAAAAATGATAGGTACTGCACTTTGAAAACAAACACAAAAAAAATACCACTTTGCCAGAGTGTAGTGCTTACTTCCACTTTCCAGTTCAGCAAACACTATCTTTGTGCTAGCCCAAGGTTTAGCCCAAGGTTTTCAACTTACGTTTATCTTAGTGATCGTTTGAAATATTGAATATTTATTTAATACTATATTTTATGCTTAATCTTAGTAGAAAGAAGAATGTACAGATTTATCAAAGATTTATTGAAAATTATCAATGTACAAGAGGTATTTTAAAGAAAAATTTGAGCTTTTCTTTGGAAATCTCCTTTTATTTTCATGCTATGCTTAACTTGAAATATTCACTCCATGTTTTGAGAGTTTCTTTTTATCTTTTTATTTTAAATCCCTTGCGACTATAAAATCTATCTGTGAGTACTAGTGTTTAAGTCTGCGAGTGATTTGTGAGTAAAATATTTGGAAAGGTTAAAGTTAATCAAAGAACTCTCATTATTGATAGTGAAAATCTTAACTTGACCAATGATTAGATGTAGGTTCCGCGTTAGAATTGAATCAAGATAAATTCATTTATGCAATCTCTTCCTAATCTCTTCTCTTTTACTTTCCTTGCATGTTAATTTGAATGCTTGTGTGTAATGCTTTGTTTTCTGGAATATGATTTTATTATGTGATGAGTCAGTTTATCATTATTATTAATTATCTCATCTCTACACATGTTTTGTTCTATGAGTTTTGCAGAAATTTTTATTTGGGCAAAATAATTGATTCAATCTCCTTTCTCAAGTCATCCGTTTGAATGATATAAGAAAATAGAAGAAAAGAAAATAAGAAAAAAATGGGGAGAAGAAAAAAATGAATAGAAAAGTAAAATTCTCTTCACATGTGTGGATGAGGAGAAAAAAAGAGAAAAAAATAATTTTATAATGATAAATATGTCCTTGTTAATCTCCGAATTATATATCTAAATGCATTTCTTATAAATTAGGCTAGTAATAAATAAATTTTACAACAAACGTTAATTTAAAAATAATTTTTGACACCCAAATTATATTTGATTGTAGATTATTTTTTATTTTTTTTAAAAACAAAAAATAAGACTTCATAGACTTCATTAGCATTAGTTAAATTTTTGAGTAAAACAAATTTTTAATCTTCAAAAGATACATTATTTATCAATTTAATTTTTTAGAGATTAATTTAATCAATTTAATCCTTCAAATTTTAAATTCATAACAATTTTATCTTTTTAAAGGACTAAATTGATAAAATTAAAAGGAACAAACGGATAAAATTTATGAGTGATTTGAAATTTAAGGAATTGAATTGATAAAATTAATTTTTAAGGAACAAAATTGATAAATATTGTATCTTTTAAGAACTAAAAATATGTTTTACTTTAAATTTTTTTTTTGTTTGTCAATGTGATCTTCTAGATCTATTTTTATCAAGTACCATCAGCATTGCAAAATTGCTATATGTCAACGTAGTTCAAAGTTCCACTTAAACGATATAGAAAAGAAATTGAAAGGGGCTTCATTTGACTAGAAACCCAAGACACAAACATATGTAGATATATAGGGGAAATTGGAAAGGGTCATAAAGCATAACATGAAGGAAATAGAGATTATCAAGGGCACAAGCATATTTATAATTGCCTTGCTATCCTTCAACACGGCTGGAAGAAGTATTAGAACATGAGAATGATAATAAATACAATAATAAGTGGCCAGCGTAAAAAAACATTTTGGTGGGTCTCACAAGGACGCAGGAGGACGAAGCGGAAGCACCATTGTCTTTATGTCTCCAACCAATCAAGTGGCATTAAAAAATAGTTTATTACAAAAGAAAAAAAACATTTTTTAAAGATTTAAAAATGTAAAATAAATGAATGAAGCAAGAGTACACGTATTCCTACCAGCAAAAGTGCGAAACCATCTGGACATGTACAAGAGGAAGTTCGTAAAAGCACATGAAAGAGGGTTGAATTGTACTTTTTTGATTTTAGATAATCACCTTTTTCAAACCTTCTTCAAGTTTAAATATTTAGAGTTGAGAATGTTCAAAAGCAAGACAAGTTAAAGTTAAGAAGATTCAACTTTATCAAATATGTCAAATAATACCGAATACTTTGTGAAGTTAAAAAATTAATTTCAGATATTTTTCTAACCAAGATTTGAAACTTATAAACTTGATGAAACTCTTCAGAAATGATTCATAGCAAATTTAACTTAGCTAAAGCTTGAGTTTCAAAAGTTTGAGTTGGTTGAGTTGATATAAGTGAAAGATATCAATTTTTAACTTAGAAAAATAAACTCAGTAAGCTTGAAAATATCTCAGAACTATAAATAAAATGCAAGATAAGGGAGAAGAGAGTTTAACACAAAAATTTATATTGGTTCATCCAAAATCATGTACGCTACTTCTAGTCCCCAGCTTTTTACTGAGATTTTGCACTATAAACATGAGTATTTTTAATTCCTAGTCTCTCCAGGCTATTACATGAGTATTCTTTTTTCTACACCAGCCTCTCCACACTAGAACACGAGTATTCTTTCTTCAATACTAGCCTCGCTAAGTTATAATAAAACTATAAGTGACAATCATAACCCACTAGCTCACCTTCGATCTCATAAGATCTGGTGTAATGATAAGTGTTTTGTAATGAGTTGCTCTTGAAAACACTTAAGGAGTGGATTTACACAAGTTTATGATCAATACAAACACCTGCAATATGATTTTGGCTAAGATTCGCACAAGTAAGTAGCTAAAAAATAAATGAGACGAGTGGTTTCTGAGATTTACTAGATTATTGCAGTTCATCCTTGTAACCTTCAAGCCTCTTAATTTTTGAGTTGAGACCTTTATATATTCTTCAAAAATTAGTTGTTGGAGCTTTGGAATGTTATGTTATCCACCGGACAAGCACTAGCCGTTGTAACATTTCCTTTTAGATGACTCAGCATGAAAGTACAATATGTCATTTAATAACTTGAGAAGGTTCTGCATAACTCTTCTCAACTCTAACTTTTTCAACTTTTTCAACTAACTTTTTTCAATTTTTGACTCTTCTCAAGTTGATATCTCTTGTTTGGTTGATGTTGTCTTGACATGATTGAAGAGAAATCTTGTTCTTGAACATCTTTCAAACTTTTGATATTGTCTTCATGAGATCTTCATACTTTAATACATCTTGCCATGACCTTTCTCAAATTCTAGATGCTGACTTTTCTAATCAACTTTTCAAGTCTTCATTGACTATTCTCATTATGATTTCGTGATCGTCCAACTATCTTATGATCTTTCTCATCTATATTCTCAAGGTCTGCATGTAAAAGCTTAGGAAAAAAACTCATAAGAACATGTTAATCCACTCAAAAAGTGTTAGAGCAATAACTCAATATTTTCAATAAAGTTTGTTAATCATCAAAACTAAAAAGAAAGAATTTACTCAAAAGGACTTTGGAGCTTGCAATCTCTCTTACACAAGAGATACTAGAAGCAATAAAAAAAAAAAATGCACTAAAACAATTTTTGTAGAAGTAGTGCATAAGAAACACCAAGTTCAAGCTTTTCAATCTCATCCACCAAATCTTCAACCTTCATTGTCTTGGATCAAAATCAAGTTTGGACACATATAAGGGCTCCCACTAATTTTGGAGACAATTAGCTTCTATATTCATCAATGACACACCTCCTAATATTAAAGGTTAAATCCTTGCATAGTGTCCATCCTAGCATAGAGAAAATTATATTGGTTCAGTCCAAACACGAAACCTACATCGAATTTTCAACCACACTAACATTTTCATTATGAACCCTAGTAGTTTTAATCTATCCTATCTTCTTCAAGCTAGATACAACAGGTATCTCTCTTAACCTTGCTTAAATGCCACTCACAAACTAATGGGTAACTCATTGACCCAACATTAACTCACCTAGCCAGATTTGAACAAATCCTAGAAGGCTTCACAGTAGAAAAAATGTGATTGTATATTTCTAATAAGCTCAAAGTAGAAATACAATATGATTGCTCTTAAAATTGCTCAATGATATTCAATGCATTGCTTGTGTCTTTCTGTTCTGGCATCATTGGTATATATAGTCATTGAGAAAACGAAATGTAGCAGTGGTTCTTCTAGAATGCTTTTGTCTTTGTCCAAATGTGACTGCCCTTTTCTCATAATTGCACTTCTTTCTTGGGGGTGCCAGTTCTTTTCTAAATGTTGTAAAAGAATTTTACGTCATATTCTACAATCATTCTTATCATCTAAAAATTGAATCGTGGAACAAAGATGAACAGAGTATTTTGGAAGTTTGACTTGAGTAAACTCATCTCCATCATAAAACATTTCTCCTTGAAGTAGTTGGTTGATTTGAGTAGGCTTATCTTCATCATAAGTATGCTCATCTTTGTCTACTTCAAGCTTCTCCACAATTTGACTTTGACCACTATCATGAGTCTTCTAATCTCCTTTCATGGATGCCTTATCACAAGTTTCTGGGAGCATCTTCAAACAACTAACTTTGATTCAACTTGAGTCTTCTCATCTCCAATGGTAGATAGCTCATGTAGGCTTCCTGCTTGACTTGATATATCTTATTTTTAGAGTTAGATAGCTCATCTTTGTCTCTTCATCAAAATACACTCTCTGTAACTTGAGAATATTCATTAATTCTTTGATAAATGTGTATATTAGCCTTTCAACTAATACTAAGTATATATACAATGTCAAACATTATATTAATGTTTAATCATCACTAGAAATGTGAAGTTGAAAAACTTAGACTAACAATTGATATTTTCAAGCTTTCCCTAATCTTTATCATGTTTTTGTTTAATCTTTTTAGCCATCTTTCTCAATTGTGGGTCTTTTTCACACCAACCTTTCAATATTTTCAAAATAAGATATAAATAATGAAAATAAGTGAATGAAGTTGCATACTATGTCCCAAAAACAACATTAACGACATCATAATAAAAAAACCTTTAAAAATTTCACAAAACATCTTGCATGATCCCAATCTTCCTTATTTAAGATATATACCTCTTCTCATTCCCTCTTTAACATGATCAGGACATATTGTACATATTGGCATGGTTTTCAAACCTCCCAAATAACTTACCATCTAGCATCAGGTGAGTGGAGTTGCACTTGGTGAGAACTTGTAACTTGACCATAGTTTTGGATTTTATCTTCTTTTTCTATGCTTACTTCATAAATTTGTATATTCTACCTATAGATTCACACAAACACCTAACTTCATTTCTTATTTTGAAAATTCTTTCATACTTCACAAAAACAAAATTCACACAAACACCTAACATCATGTCTTGTAATTGATAAGTAGAAAGATTTAAGGTTTTGATATCTAATAGAGACTGAATTAGGATTTTGTACAAACATATATATGTTCTATAAATAAATGACAATATGTATAAACCATAACATAAATATGTAAAGTACGTAAGTAAATTGTAATTAGTAAATAAGAAATTACAATTTATTGCTCATGATAAAATGATAAATTTTTAAGTTGTTCTATTGCGGTTGTTAGTTATTGTCGTGAATATTAAATAAGGAATTAAAATTTGTTTTCTTGCAACTGCCACTAATGGTAAATGGGAAATCATAATTTATTTTTCGTGACAGTTATTAAATTTTTTTGCTTTTAGATTATATTTTGTTTTTAAAAATAATTTATTTAATTTATTGTTATCCTAGCTTTTGTACACAAACATCCAAAGCATTATTTTACATAAATTTTTGACCGTTTCTCAACCATTAATTCAATAGAAATGTTAGCATAAAATACATAATCACAATGTTTGAATTTACCAAAATATATATTGTCATGAAAATTATAATAACAATCCTTATCAAAGACCAGAAGTAATTATGATCCTCGAAAACAGAAACCAATAAAAAAAAAGAAAAAAAAAAGAAAGACTTGCATCGGGTGAGATAGACCTACTTCTTTCATTTGAAGCTTGAAATAAAAGAATTACTATGGTTAAATAAAAAGATAAAACAGTCTTTCATATATGTTTTGAAATTAAGTACCATGAGCTATGTTTGCAATGTTTATTATACTATCTTAGTGAATTGATATGGCCATTACACAAGTTGTGAATTTATTTGTATCTTACATTTGCGATTTCATCTAGAGTATAGAATCATTTTCATTTCTTTGAAATGTAATGAAAAAAAAAGACAAGTGATAAACAATATAATAAAAAGCTACAAATTAAAGTACATATTGATCTATCAACAACATTTGCAAATTCAGCAGACATAACCCACCCGTATTGTTGGACAAACTATGCTACAGCACCTCATGGCTACCGACTTTGATTCCTTGTATTGCCTCATCAATGTCGTTGTCTCCAGCTTTGATGTTAATGCATTAATAGTGCTTTGCAATTGAGAAGTACGTCGGGACAATGACATTTTGCTAAATTGATGTGTGGCATGTCCAAATATTTGAAAAGTTATCGGCTTAAAGTTCAAACCTCAAACTCTGTTTGGGTGATTTTCCCTAACATTTGAGCCAGTGAATCTTCTTGTGTGAAAGGCACTATGAGGAACTATCAAGCTTCTCAATCTCAATAATTTTCTCCTGCGTACACACGAGACATGAAGCAATAAAGTGCTTCATGGCATATTTTTATTTTGTCTTTCTTTCTAGTAGCTTTGGATGTCAATCAAGTTTAGTCAATCAACTTCGCTTTGCCTAGTTGAAACATAATTCAACATACTTTACGTGGGGATTCTATCAAAATAATGAATTTGAAATTGAAACCGTCTATTTTTTTTTTCTCAAATGTTAAGATGATTGGATTTGATTGTAAATAATTTAGTCTAATTTGATCTTATGGTTAAAATTTTCAATATAAACACCATTGCCACAGTATAATCTTACTCCATTTTTAGATTGCATTTTGGTAATTCAAGCAGTATGCATCATCCAGTGGACATATTTGCCTATCTTTTTGTTTTTAATCTAGTTGCCCCCTCTTGTCAGCTAACCTAAACATATAGCAAACATATTAAGGAAATTGTAAGTTTGAGATAAAGAAAAACAACTGAGGTAAAATTATCAAATATAAAAGAAAGAAATAACACTAATTAAGTGACTATATCCTAGGTCACCACAAGCATAAACTAGAAATAAAATTTAACTTAAATAATTGAGAACTTCTTGTACCAATTTAGGATCACATTTCAATTGATTTGGAAGCATGCCCTCCCTTTGTAACATTGCTTTCTTAATATGTGGAATCTTTTACTTATGGGAACCGTTTGCTCGCATGATTTCTATTGTGCTCGTACACTTTTAAAAATATACATTGGACTTTGTCATCGAAAAAGCTTCAAATGAATTCACAATAGCATTAAGAAGCTCATCAACAGTTTTAGGTGACTCTTTATATTATAAGGATTGAATAGCACTAAAAAACCAAAGATCTAAAACATTTAAATCTGGATAGTTTGGAGGTTAACACGTCAAACAAATATAAAATTCATCTTGTGTAGCTGCTTGACAAAATTCATCATAATTATTATCGATGTGTGTTCTTGCATTGTCTTGTTGAATAAATATTCGATATCATGAATCATCTCTTAGCTATTTTGCCTTGATAGTAGGTTGGGCCATCAAAATGGGCTCAACCATCGAGCTGTTTATCCGCATAAAAAATGTGAGTTAGGTTTTGTAATTGTGATTCCTATAAACGTAAAATTTTTTTTAGTTACCTCGTTTACCTGCAAGCCCTGTCTAGTTTTTTAGTGAAATTTTTTTTAAAGTGTATAATCATACTCATAAAACGCATTATATAACCTCCTCCTCCAAGTCCCAAAGACTCCAATACAGGCATGACAATGTATCGATTTTCTATTATTGTAGTTGATGATTTGGTTTGGACTTTAGACAATATTTAAATTAGGAAAAAGTCCAAAAAACCTCCTTCAACTTTTCTCTATATATGTGCACTTTGGTCCTTAAAATTTTAAAATATGCACGTGTAGTCCAAAAGTGTAACGTCTGTCCAAATATAGGCAGAAAACTGCATGCGATAAGTACACGAGGGCTTTTAGTGGACTTTTTCAAAAAGGAAAAACTCTAGTTGGCCCCCTTCAACTTTACACCATTTGCAGTTTAATTCTTAACTTCACAAACATGTGCAAACATGTGTATTACAAAGTAAGTTTCTTAATGGATGTCACATTTTTGGATGAATTCGCGCACATTTGTAAGTTAAAGGACCTTAATATAAAGTTGAATGAGGTAAATTAGAGTTTTTCCTTTAAATTATGTTATGTATTTGTGGGTATGGTTTGAATAATGTTTAAATTATGTAATTTATTTGATAAGTTCCTTTGATGATTGAGTGAGTTTAAATGATTTTTTTGAAATTTTTTGGTGAAAATATAGTGAAATTTTTTAAAAAATTTATGCAGGTTGGATTGTTTAGGTTTGTAAGTTCATGTGAGGTGAGTTGATTTGATTTTTTTTAATTCATTTAAATGCATATAATTTTGACCTAACTTCTTTAACCCACGACTTGTTGTGGGTGGGCTTAAATAGGTTGTACTAACCCGTTTGATGGCCCTAATAGCAGGTATAACTTTTTCAATAAGTATGACTCTATAACTTCTCTTACTTTTTTTTTTTCATTGAAGTTAATGGTTTTGTCCTTAGTGTGCGTGCGTCTCTTTTGAAATTGGTGGTCCTTTTAATTGGCTCTTGTGTAACAAAAAGGCAATAAGCTAATTTTTCAAGAGGAAAGTTCATTTTCTTGTGGTCAAACCTTGGACAAGCTATAGCAACTAAAAACATGACTTTTCTACTAAAATTTTTGTTTTTACAAGTGTGTATTGGACCTTCTTCATCTGGTAACAAGTAGTAATTCTCATATTTTTTTGTCAAATAGAACCACTTCTCATCAATTTGAATAATATTATACATTCTAATGAAAATTGGATCATGTGGTATGCTACCACCATCAAGCATTGATATGCATAATTTAAATCAAGATCTTTTGTTTTCCTTCTTTAGAAATGTCTTTATAGCATTTGAATATTGTTGTATATCTCCGGGCTTATCAATTCCTACTTTGACATTTCACCTGTCTTATGAAAATTTATATATAATAATTTAGGTATAAACACTAATTATGTCTAAAAAGAAATACTCATAAATTTAATTAAACAAAGTAGTCATTGTAAGTAATGTCAATCATGAGTACATCACATTGGTCCAATACCAAAATTACATAACAATAACCAAAGTTTTGCGAAATAATATCTTATAACTCATTTGATGGCAAATAGAAAACTAAATACTAAGGAATTGCATGATCCTCCAATTGATTAGTGTGACTTCCATCCGATGATCTTCTAAGCTCATGAGGTGTCGCCAAACCCAATTCCTACATCCGGTGGCTTGCAATAAAGACAAGACAAATGTCAAACAAAAAAACTTACCTATGCAACCAATTAATTTCAATTGGCAACCAACACCCAATTGCTCATTAAATCATAATATAAAATGGAAATACACTTGTCATGTGGTGAGCTTAGTATTTAAATCTTCACACAACATTAATTAGGATCCTTAAGCTCAAACATAACAATATATTAAATTTAGAGATCAATCAAGCTATGGTAAAAAACCTAATTAAACAAGTACGTGTAAAAAAAGTCCAATTGTTATACCCGGGATATAAGACCAGGAAAAAAGCTAGCTAATTGATCGAGGATCCCTTCTTCCTTTCATATTTATGTAAGCATACAATGCATGGAACTGTGACTTCATATTTGCTAACCCATCCACATATTCAGGTGTATTTCGCATTTTGTTAATCTAAGATTTATCAATCGACATGACTTAGAAAGGAAAACTTCACATATGAAATTGCAACATAAAATTAATATTTAAATTAATTGGAGCTTCCAACAAAAAAATTCACAAAATTCAAAATTTTAGGACACAATAATAAAATATGAGGTCGCGTGTGGTAATTCTTACCTCTAAGATCTTTAAAGCTGGAAACTAGAGAAAGGGGTATAGGTTATAGGTGGAAACCTCTGCTCTCAAGCCAAACTCTTGCTAAATGCTAACCCAAAGTGAAAACATGTATAAAAAAGAGAGCATATAAGTAAGACATCTTAAATCTGGTATATGAAGCAAGTAAAAGCAATCATGTTGGTTATTTACATCATTAAGCTTCTCTTAACACAGTTTTATATATACCACATTATACATTACTATTGACATAATGAAACATAGAAATTTGAAATTCTAATTCACATTCTTAAGCACCATTACTTTTACACTTGTCCACATTTGTCACTCTAAATATTATATTATAATTTCAGCATACCAAACATTTCATTAGTAGATATATATCATTTACTGTCGAGTTAAAGTAGAATTAGCAAGGTTAAAGAAGAAGAATGAAGAATGGTTTGAAGAAAAAAAAAATAGACAGTAATTAAAAAGATAGCTTGCTTTGCGTGGATTACTTTTATTGAAACAGTAAGTATAAATTATGCAGGCAGAAGGTGTATGAAGAAAGAAGAGGGCAAGTTGGGAGTTTATAGAGAGAGTAGAAGTGAGGTTTGGTTTGTCCTAATGGACCAGCTTGTCCACTCACTGGACGCACATTATCATGTCTATTCTAATACCAATACATCATTCTCTTGCTTTCTTTCTCTTTCTTTAATTTCTATGGTTTTTTTGTTGACAAAAAGAATTTTAAATGAAGGTCAATTTGTTGCTATGCAGTAGAAATTTATCAACCTCTCTTTCACTTGGATTATAAATATTCTTGTAAATTTTCAAAGAGAGGAAAAGCAAGGTGTATGTGTATCATGTGACTATTTGATCTTGACAAATTTATATAGTTGTAATTTGCTTTTTTTCTTTTTCTTTTATTTTGAAATGTAAAAAAATGTTATTAACTTAGTTTCTCTCAGTTCTAATCAACTTGACCTTGTGAAAAGAGGACTTTCCTTTTTTTGAGAATTATTAAAGGTTAGAACTCATATTAAGTCGAGTGTGTGCAAGTCTTTGAGAATAGTCTTGATTTAGAGGTCAAGTTTAGGGGTCAAATTATAGGTTTGGCCAACGAAAGTTAGTGGGGGTAATGTTGATGTTTAATAGTGGAATTGTGACTTAGGTCTTCATATTGGCTAACTAAGGTTATTGGTTTTTAAGTGTGCCACAATCCAGCTCAAGTTTAAGATCAAAATAATTGCAAGAGACTCATACTACTACGATATTAGAAGTTAACGAAAATTAGTGAATGCCTATAAATACCTATATCTGATTTTTAGTAGAGAAAGAGAAAAAACACCATTTCCTCCCTCACCATAAGGTTTGAGCACCATTTTCCTTTCATCTTCTTTCTTGGTTAGAGCAACTCCACAAGTATGAGAAAGAAACAACCTTGAATGTCCTACTTTTAGTTATTTTCTGACCTTGGGAGTGAAAGAAGAGTTGTTGCTGGCCTAATAAGCAACAAATTGCACTAACTTGGAGAACAATCTGGGCTACTAGAGTTTTCTTGAATAGAGGAGTTTTGAATGGAAGTTTGGATGCTGGTTTGATGCTATGGAGAGCTTTCTAGCATCAATTAATGGTTGCTAAAGTAGAGAGTTAGTCGAGAAGAATTTGAGTAATTTAGGACCTCATAGCATTCTGCATATTTTTCCTTAAGGTAGATAGTTAAAATATGAGGTGTATGAGCATCACTTTATGCATAGGTTGAGTTGAAACCACTACAAAAAACCTGATAACTCCTTTGTTACTCCATTTTTGTTAAAATTCTATCTTTTCAAATTAGATTCACTGCAATGAAGATAATACACATGCCTCTAAACTCAATAACCTACATTAAAGAAGCCTCAATATCATATTTAGTCCATATTTTTTCCTTTTCATGCAACTTACAGGTCAAATTGGTCCACTAACCAACTTCATTCTTTTCCTTAATAATGGAAATTTGATCCAAAGTAGGCACTAAAAGATTATTGGAAGCAAGATTCAAAAAATGAAACACACACCTTGCAAAAAAGAAAAAAGTCCAGCACCAGCATCTACTCACTCAGCCATGAATAATAGTAATATATGATCCATTCTACCTAATGGGTGAAAAACATATTTCTCAACATGTGTGACTTAGCATAAATTCATTCAATTGCTATCTAACAGTTCAGATAAACCAATTCAATCACTCAAACAAAAAGAAAATTTGGTTCAACCTTTTCAACAAACAGCTTGTGAGCAGAAGAAAAAACATTACAAAATGGAATATACCAAATTCATTGATAACTGCCACTACCAAATACAAATCTACACAGATGAATATTGTCAACATAGAAAGAAATGGGACTCAAACGTAATGTAGATTCAAATTGCCATTTCCCTTTGCTCTGTTCATTCAGTATCTCTTGTGTTTTAAATTAAACATAAAACGGAATACATAACCAGGAATATGAACTTGAGGAAGATTAAAATGCCATGTAAATAGAATCAATGCCACCTTCGCCAATTTTATTAGCTGCATTGAAGTTTGCATATCTACACCCTATCACAACATATTCGGAGAGCGCTGCGTTAAGACAAACAACTAAAATTTGTAAAAATAAATTTTATAGAATCGCCACCAATTTTTATTTGATTATGAAAAATTATTGACGAAACTCTTTTCAAAATTTAAGATTGATCTATGAAACAAAGTTAGGCTTGCGAATCGATTTATGCATAGGGAAGAGTAAAAACTTAATGTCACTGTATCCCTAATGCATCCGTTCCTAAAACGGTTATCTTAAAGTTAATTATGTAAATTAATAACCTCTAAATATTTATTTTACCCCATAGCATCAAATAAAAATTAAAGACTATTAATGAATTACATTAAAATATTTACAAAATAAAATAATTAATTAAATAAAAAAATTTACAAAGTTGGCTTGCCCAAGGTACCTACCTATCCTCAATTAAGGAATCAAAGTCCCGTAATTCATTTAAAAAAATAATTGTGTGTTAAAAGCTTTTAATTAAGCACTTAAAATTTTGAGATATGAAACTCAATTCAAGGTAAGAATATTAAACAAGAATAACGAAAATGGATTATAGAATACAAATGACTAATGAATGATAACATTTTAACCATCGGAATATGAAAAGTATAACAAAACTATCATAATAACAATGACTTAAAGGGAACAAATATAAAAATAAAACAAAAGAACATAAAATAATGTTTTAAAAAATTACTACACGCAACTCAAAACCAAAGAGAAATTGCATCATAACTTATTGACGAAAATCAAATAGAGTAAGACATACTTGAGTAAATAAAATAAATATATTCAAAATAAACAAATCAACGAATCTATTATCAATTTTTTATATGCATTGTTTTATCAAAATTAATCTAAACTACCACTCAAGATAAAAAATTGTAAAACCATTTTATCCCAAAGGCTATTCGATCCCTATTTCCCTTCTAGGTGACACGTCTATCATGGCTACATCGTGGCATATTTAGGATTTACTCGCATATTTCAACAGAGTGAAGAAATTTAATCCATGGAAATAGAATTACCGTGGTCTTAGAAACCTTACTCCTTGTACCGAAGCCAAACTATAATTTCCTTTTTGTGTTTTCTCTATTTCGGCTACAAACAAAAAATTGCCCCTCTAATCTCTTTCTCTTTCTCTGGCTACTATGCTCTCTCCTTTCTCTCAGTCGTCTTCTTATTTTTTTAGCTCAACGTCAATCCCCCTTTTTGTCTTCCCCCATGCCCTTTTATTTGGCTTGGGTATATGAGAGAATAAATGCAAGAATCATGATATTGATTGCAATAATGGAGAAATAACATGAATCAAGAAAATTACTATCAGATGTAGAAGATGATATGGAATTGCCATTTTTGGTTAACATAGATTTGAAAATTTAAATTTGAATTAAGTACATGTTCTTTTTAATTGGGTCAAATAATTTAATTTAAGTAATAGATCGAGAGTTAAACTTGGAAATTGGATTTGAAATGAGATTTTCTTTTCATTTTTCTTTTTCTTCTTTTTTAAAAAATAATAATAGATAAAAAAACACTTAATTTTCATTTTTTTTTTATTTAGACAAAATTGTCCAATTTGCTTGTTCTTTTTGAATAGAAAGATCAAGCAAATTAGAAAAGCAAACATTTTTGTTCAAGTGATTTTCTTTTTATTGATTAAATTATGCCACACTAAATATGAAAAGTACTACTCAACCATTCAGAAAAAAAAAGAGAAAAAAAAAGAAAAATCAAAAATGGAAAGAGCAAGCTAAAAGATTAATGGGTATTCAAAAGTCATATCGAGCATAAAAGGTTTTTCAAAATCTAAAACATTTCAAAATCTAAAACAGACATAAAAAATTTTGGTGTTCAAAACCAGAGATAAAGATAAAAGATCAATAAATATCCAAGACTTAGAAGGAGTGAAAGATCAACAGGTATTCAAAACCTAGAAGAAATGAAAGATCAACTGGTATTCAAAACTTGGAACAAGTGTAAAAAGATCAATAGGTATTCAAAACCCAGAAACAACATAAAAAGATCAACAGATACTTAAGACTTTGAACAAGCAAAAAAAATCAATGGGTACTCAAGACCCGGAACATGTAAAAAAGAAAAAAAAAATTCAACAAGTACTCAAGACAAGGAACAAGCAAAAAAGAAAAAAAGATCAACGGGTACTCAAGACCCGAGCAAACATAAAAAGATCAATAGGTACTCAAGACTCGAAACTAGTAAAAAAAAATCAACAGGTACTCAAGACCCAAAACAAAAACAAAAAATCAATGGATACTCAAGACCTGGAACAAGCAAAAAAGACCAACGAGTGCTCAAGACTTGAAACAAGCAAAAAAAATCAATGGGTGTTCAAGACTCCGGAACAAGCAAAAAAAAAGATCAACTAGTGATCAAGACCCGGAACAAGTATAAAAGATTAATGGGCATTCAAAACCTAGAGCAAGCATACTAGGCTACTCAATTACCAATAAAATAAGACAAAGTAAAAGTCTTTAATGAAATTTCTGTTAAAGAACACAATTATTGTTGAGATTAAAAATTTAATTTTTTAATTTTCAATTTTTTTGACTTTCACCTTTTTTTAATTTTCAATTTTCAATTTTTCAAATTTCTAAATCCCAATATTCTCTCAAATTTTTCTTTAGGGTCTCAAATCAAAATCAATCAAAGACTAATATGAAACCATATTTCCCATGAAAATTTTCAAGAACATATTCACCAATGCATCACATCACATATTTATTTGCCCAAGGATAAATCTAAGCTAGTAACAAAGGTAAGGAATCTTTCAAGAGACAAAATTGAGGTATAAACCATTTAAGACAAGCCCCCAAGTATACACTAGCAGTCGCTTCAAAAATTAAGGTTCAAATTCTTCTCAATTACTTCAAACTTGAGTTATCTTCAAATTAGCTTTCCAACTCAAAACTTTGATATTTACTACCTCTTAGACACTTAACAATCAACATTGGTAGTATTTGCCGTTTCTTGTTTCGAATTTTTAGTAAATAGTCTAAACTTTCGCTTCTATCAAGAAGGCATTTTGAATGTACTATTCTCAAGAAATTTTTCTCTTTTTTCTAGATCTTTCTTCTCTTCTTCTTTTTTTTTCATTCTTTTTCATTTTTTTTTATTTTTCTCTTTCTTTCTTTCTTTTTTCTTTTTTTCTTTAACGAAACAACGAACTTAAACTCAAATGAACAAAGACCTTTTGTCTCAAAATTAAAATTTTGAAAATAAAAGCAATCAATCATTAATCAGAATGGACTTTTAAAAGCTTGTAATGTCGTCATGACTACGGGTTATGAAAGGAAGGGTATAAAAGGTTCAAACAAGTGTTTAAAGGCTATTTAGGATCAAGTATCGTTGATTGACCAACAGTGACATCTCAAGCTTATTTCACTTGCATTTTCAAAAGCAATCAATGTACTATGAAACAATCATGTTTTCTTTTACTTTTTCACCTTCAATTTAATTTTTTTTCTTGAGCATTTGTGCCATTTTTGCTCTTTTTTCACTTTCAAATTTCTCTCTTTCTCTCTCTCTCGGTTTTTGCTTTTTGATATATACCAAGCTTTTTCGAAGCTCGCCCCCAGTGTGAGGGTGATCCTTGTCCAAGGTTATTTTGAAAAAAAAAACTTTCAAGCTCAAAATGGATAGCAAATGATAATAATTTATTGTCAAGTCAAAGAAACATGGCCAAACTTCATTTCAAATCATGATTGCATGCTTTAAAAAATTTAATCTCAAAGCACAATTATTTGAAGAATGAAAGGATACTATTCTAATTTCTGATAACTTCAATTTCTGAGATAATAATTTATTTTCACACTCTTGTCTTTTTCTATCTCTCTTTTTTTTTCGTACACAGTAAAAAGACTTATCAATAAATGATACAACAAAGATAAAAACACACTTTATTAAAAGCAAGATACCCTTAAGATGGAAGCATAGTTTATACAAGGCAATGAATGTCAGAAATAGAAACATCAACGCAGTAAAAGTAAACAGACATCAACCCCCAAATCCTCCAAACAATGCTCAAGATTCTTGATTCAACCCTGATAAGTGTATTTGGGTTGTGGATTAGTTTCAACATTTAGCCCTAAGAGCTTTCCATCCTGCATCTCAAAAACCAGCTTGCTTGCGTTCATTAGTTTTTGCACGCGGAGCTTGAATGTCAAACATCGCTCAATAAAGTGGTATGGTGCCCCCATGTGATACTTACATGTTTCCTTTGGTTTGTACCACTTCGAAATAGGATTTGGGATAGGATCTGGTATTTCTAGGCAAATTAAGTTTTCCTTCAATAAGCCATATATATTTCAGAATACATTATGGCACTGGGTCTATTTTTGGTATATCCTTTCTTGGCTTATCAAATTGATTCTGGGGAGGAGATTGAATCTGGGCAAAGTTGTTTGGAGGAGTATTTGGGAGTGACAAATTATTTATAGGATGATAATTAGGGTTTGAAGCTTGTAATGAAGCTGGAGGAGAGACAGCAGGGTAATTTGGAGGGTAAAAAGGTGACATGGCATATGGAGAAGGTTGGCAAATAGGTTGATATGGTTTATTTGTGCTAGGGTAACCTCTAGTATTTATCATATGAACCTTAGCGTCCTTCTTATGAAAGCCTGGCTTCTTAAATTTATCCTGGTGCCCAGTTGACCCATTTAACTTGCCTTCCCTTATAGCTTCTTTCACTTGTTCACTTGTTATGACCATGGTGACAAAGCAATTAGTGACACAGCCCAATAACTTCTCAAAATATGGACAGTCTAGGGTCCTTACAAAGAGTCTAACAATTTCGGTGTCACTTAGTGGGGGTTAAACCTGTGAGACCTTCTCTCTCCAACGTTGGGCATATTCTCAAAAAGTTTATGCTTCCCCTTTCTTTATTCTTTGCAATTCAAATCTGTCAGGTGCAATATCAGTCACAAACTGATACTGCTTCACAAACTACTCTGCTAAACTCTGCTAACTATTCAGTTGATTTTTATCAAGGTGCAAAAACCAAGTCAGCGCTCCACCTGCCAAACTATACTGAAAACAATGAATCATCAGCTTCTCATTATTGTGGTAAGCAGCCATGCTATGTGTGTACATAGTCAAGTGGATCATTGGATCGGTCTTCCCTTTGAACTTCTCAATGTCAGGAACTTTAAACTTTGCAGGTATCTCAATATCGGGGAAAAGACAAAAATCCTGCATGTCTAGCCTCCTATGTAAAATCATGCCTTGCATAGCCCTATCCTTCTCTTCCAGCAATTCCATCTTACGTATCATTCCAGTATTCTCTTCATCCTTGTGATACTCTTTAACTCTCCCCATTGACTCAGTCGTTTCTTGACTGTGATGATTTTCTTGATGCATTTGGGTAGTGTGAGGTATGACAAACACAATATTAGATGTGTCATCAACAACGGTTTGACCAATATGCTCAAAAGGAGTAGCTCCAGCATCATTGTTTGGAGACAAAATGGGTAAATGGGGTTTGATGGTAAGGTCTGGCTTGATTGTCCAACAAGACCAGTAGGGCCAATATTCGACTGCATTGATTTCAACAGTATTAAGATTTGATCCATATTTCCTTTCAAATTGCTTATCCTTTCTCTATTGAGGCATTAGGGTTCACAACAAACTAATCAGCCATTGATGAAGGTTTAGAGTTAGGTTGATGGCGAGAACAAGAACGAGTTTAGGATTAGGCTACAAACTTGAACAAATTTGCGAACGTGGTGCAACGGTGACTTTTGAGAAGTTGGAAAATAATTACTATCGGGAAATGCTAGCTAAAAAAATTTGCTAAAAACTTTCTTCTTTTGAATTTTTTATTCATTTTCATTTAATTTTTTTATTTTTGTTTTTTTATTATATTTTATTTTTCTTTTAAAGAAAGGTGAATGCAAAATGGAAATTCTAAATGGAAAATTAAAAAAAAATTACTGGGATGATAAAAGAATATGAAAAATATAATTTCAAAGAAATAATTAAAATGCATATGAAAATTCAAAATTATTGAATGATCTCTTGGAATATTTATGAAAAATGTGAAAATCAAATGAAGGTTGGTAAAAGAGAACAGAGAAGACAATAATAGAGAATAAATAGGAAATTGAATTTTTCAAAAAAATAAATTATATCATTTTTATGGAAAATCAACCAAAAGGTCGATGAAAGAATAAGAGACGTTTGAAGCCCCCATGTTTCCTACTCAGAGCAAATCCTAAGTTGGAAAAATCTATCCTAAAGTTAAAGAATATGGATAACAAATTATTTAAAATTAAGGATTAAACAAAATAAAATGACAAAGTATACAAAATTATTTTTGAAAAAGGGTGAATGATTTTTGATTTTTTTTTTAATTTCTAAAAAGATGAAAACTATTTTTATTTTTAACATGTTCCATTATTTAAATGAAATAGTGAAAGAATGACATGAAAGATAGAAGGTATAAGGAAAACATATGCTCCCTTTTATCCTTGCAAGGTACATCTTATGAGTAGATATCCTAAAGTCATGACTCTAATTTGATTAGCCACTAGATTCATTCTATCAGTGCACAACTTTTTAGGATAGTTCTAGACTTCTACAAGACATGGTCCCTAGATTGTCCCTATTAAAAGATAAGGATCTAATTTCATGAATTTGACCATAGGGAAAATATCCTCTCAACATGACCAATCCATGATACAGTTACAATTTGGGTGAGGAATCAACAAATACCAGGGAAGCTCAAGGCTCCTTCAATGGCAATGTTAAGACCCCTCCAAAGCCTAGGGTTCGCACTAACTCGGGTATAAAGGCCAAAATGTGTGAGGTATGTGTTGGTGCATTGTGCACTGGGAGCATACAAACTTGTACAAAACCAAAGAAAAGAAAAGTACCCACACCCTAAAATAAAAAATAAAAAGTAAAACATCTATATATATATATATATATATATATATATATACTAGAAGTCGTCTACACTAAGGTGGAAATAACCAAGTAGAATATAAGTATCAAAATATGTACACACAAAACATGTGAAATGATTATGAAAAAGGAAGAAAATCAACAAAAGCTATTAAAAAAAAGAATAAAAAATTAAACAAAAAAAGGGAGGTAAAACAAATATAATCAAAATTATAATATTTATACAACTAACTTTAATGGGCTTGACTCTCTAACCATCCCCAATGTAGTCGCCAAACTATCACAACATATCCAGATGGCGCCGCGACGAGAGAAGCAACTAAAATTTATAAAAATAAATTTTATGGAGTCGCCACTAATTTTTATTTGATTAGAGAAAATTATTGACAAAATTCTTTTAAAAATTTAAGATTGGTCTGCCAAACAAAGTTATGTTTGAAAGTCGATTTATGCATAAGAAAAAATAAAAACTTAATCTCACTGTACTCCTAATACATCCATCCTAAAATGATTATATTAAAGTTAATTATGTAAATTAATAACCTCTAACTATTTATTTTACCCCATAACATCAAATAAAAAATTAAAGACTATTAATGAATTAAATTAAAATATTTACAAAATAACAGCAATGAACTAAATAAAAATATTTAAAATGTTGGCTTGCCCGAGATGCCTATGTATCTTCAATTAAAGAATCAAAGCTCTGTAATTCGTTTAAAAAATAATTGTGGGTTAAAAGCTTTTAATTAAGCACTTAAAATTTTGAGATATGAAACTCAATTCAAGGTAAGAATATTAAACAAGAATAACGAAAATGGATTATAGAATACAAATGACTAATGAATGATAACATTTTAACCATCAGAATATGAAAAGTATAACATAACTATCATAATAACAATGAATTAAAGGGAACAAATATAAAAATAAAATAAAAGAACATAAAATAATGTTTTAAAAAATTACTACGGACAACTCAAAACCAAAGAGAAATTGCATCATAACTTACAGAAGAAAATCAAATAGAGACATATTTGAGTAAATAAAATAAATATATTCAAAATAAACAAATCAATAAATTCTATTATCAATTTTTTATATGCATTGTTTTATCAAAATTAATCTAAACTACCACTCAAGATCAAAAATTGTAAAACCATTTGATCCCAAAGGCTATCCGATCCCAATTTCGCTTCTAGGTGACAAGTCTATCATGGCTACATCATGGCATATTTGGGATTTACTCGCATATTTCATCAGAATGTAGAAATTTAATCCATGGAAATAGAATTACCGTGGTCTTAGCAACCTTACTCCTTGTATCGAAGCCAAACTCTAATTTCCTTTGTGTGTTTTCTCTATTTCGGCTACCAACAAAAAATTGTCCCTCTAATCTCCTTCTCTTTCTCTTTCTCTGGTTGCTGTGCTCTCTCCTTTCTCTCTGTCGTCTTCTTTATTTTTTTAGCTCAACATCAATCCCCTTTTTTGTGTCTTCCCCCATGCCCTTTTATTTGGCTTGGGTATATGAGAGAATAAATGCAAGAATCATGGTATTGATAGCAATAATGGAGAAATAATAAGTATCGAGGAAATCATTATCAGGTCTAGAATATCATGTAGAATTGTCATTTTTGGTTAACATAGATTTAAAATTTCAAATTTGAATTAAGCACGTGCTCTTTTTAATTGGGCCAAATAATTTAATTTAAATAATGAGTCAAGAGAGTTGGACATGAGAATTAGGTTTGAAATGAGATTTTTTTTTTCATTTTTCATTTTCTTCTTTTTAAAAAAGAATAACCACACCATAAAAAAAAAACATAATTTTTATTTTTTTGACTAGGACAAAATTGGGTGCTGACACACCCCAAAACTCTGGACAAATTGCAACTCTAAAGTTAAGAGGAAAAATAAAAAAAAAAAGCCTCGCAATTTGCGACCAACCATTACAATGAGGAAAGAAGAGAGTGTCACTCACAACCGCTGCTATATTGTGAGGAGAAAGTGAGGTGAGGTTTTCTGCGAACTACAAGTGAGGTCATGGGTGAGTACTTATCTCCGGCATTTTGGGGTGAGTGCTGCTGTCGATGGGGAAATTTGTGAGAGTGATGGGGAAGGAGTGGTCGCTAGCTAGGAATTTTGTGAAATTTAGGAAAGAGGTGTTTTTGCTCATTCAATCATGGGTGAGCTAGACAAATGACAGTGTTTTGCAAATTATGGCGGTTTGGAACCGCTCTTATATTCAACAAACTGCCATTTTATAAGTGTATATTATGGTAGTTCCAAAACTGTCGTAATATAAAGTATAATGCAATGGTTCTAGTGAACGGCCGTAATATAAAGTATAATACAATAGTTCTAGTGAACCGCCGTAATTTAATTGTCATATTTTACATTTTTTTTATAGTGACTATGTTACTAGTAATTTGTTATGACATGCTCACCCCATTTGACCAACTGATCAATTTATATTTTATAGGATGATAATATGTCATGTGGGTATTTGTGGATGATGTTATTCAAGATGATGCAACTATAAGTGACAAGAAAATTGTCTAAGTACCAATTAACATGAAGCTTAGCAGAAAGATTTTCAATTTGGAAAAGGAAGTTAGGATATTGTGGTTTTGTGTATGTGTCTTGGGGGTTGTTATGATTTTTTTTTTGAATCATTATAAGTACCTTTGTATGTATTTGGAAGTAGTGCATTAATGTGAATCCAAGAAGGAAATTTGTAGTTACTTTTTTTTTTTAATCATTACTTGAATGTTGTATTGCAAGTGCATTGTAGCCTGGTTTAATGCAGTGACCAACATATTTTGCATCTTCTATTTAAATATACACATTTTTCACTCTTGCATCAATATTTTGTTTTACAGCAGATATAGAAATGTAAATTCAATCTAAAAAGTTGAAAACCATAAAATCATGGAATATAAAGTGATCTTTCATTGAATAAGAATCAAGTCTGACAAATTGTGTATGGATTGGCCTCAAAGATTGCCAGGCTCTTTGTTCCATATAGAATTTAATTTAGATTACCACAAGAAAACTTGTTCCATATACAACGGTTACCAAGATTGCCACAAAAAGTTATTATTCGATATACAATGGTAACATATACTACCACAAAAAAAGAAAGTCCCCATATACAATAGTGAGAATGACTATCACAACAAAATATATCAAGGGCAGTTCAACAAATGAACAACCAAAAGACTATGGTGTAGACTTATATGAATTAGAGGACAGTTCCTCATCTCTTGTTTGCTTGACTTCGTCTTATCCCAGGTATTAGTATAAACTTCATAAACCTTGATGTAGTTGTTGTGCTTGCTACCTGCAAGGTCTGAACTAATTGTGGGTCTTCCTTGTTCTTGTGGTGCTAGAAGCCTAATAGGTAGAGGCCTAGTTGGTGAAGGTACAAAAGGAGTATGAATAACAGTGGGAGGCCTAGCAGTAAGAGGCCTCACTTGTCCCTGCTGAAAAATACAAGTTATATACAAGAGCAATAACAATTCTAATACAAGTTAAATAGATGTTAAACACAAGCAGTGGAAATTCAAAACTCGAAATTGTAAGGTATTTAATAAGTCAGTTGTATCCTGAGATTGTGGATGAGAAAGAGGATGCGATTGTAAAAGATTTATCGCAAATGCCTTAGCATTAATAGGCTTTTGCTCTGTTGCACTTGATCTTGCTTTCTGTTTCTTTTCTTTTCTTTTCTTTTTTTGCAGGTAATCCTTTGCATGTCCTTATGTTGTGGTCAATGACACCACACTTAGAGCAATTGATGTCACCATATTTTCTTTTAATCTTGTATCGATTAACAAGTTCTTCTCTACCATATTCTCTTCCATTCTTTTGTGCTTTGTATATCTTAGTGTCATCAATATGAACACCACATTCAATCTTCAGATAGTCAAATGCTTCTATATGTGTTAGTTTTGGTTGAGATCTAAGCTTTCTTTGAACTTGTGAGCAACCCACTTCTTACAATTTTGTTTATTGTTGAGTTTGCTACTGTGTTTTGGAAGCTTTATGTAGCATTGCTATTTGCACAGTAAATATCTCAATTACAATGCTCATTTGTATAGGTGGCTTTGGCCCTAACCTTGTCATTTTTACCCATTATACTTCCTACCAAGGTAGATATTATAATCCTTAATTCCTCTTATGAATGCATCCAGTGTTGCAAACTCCATTCCAAGCTCCAAGTGAACATGTCCTAATCCTGATTAGGGATAGCACCCGCCACTCATCCCTACCCATGATCCTAGCCACAAGGGAGTTTTTTCACCTGTCCCCATTTCTCGAATTCCCGTGGGGACCCGAATAATAAAATAAAGAACAAAATGTAAAATTCAATAAAATAGAAAAATATTATAAATATACATAATAAAATGTTGCTCTGCAGATAAATCAAATGGCAAAAAAAATAATAATTTACAAGCATCTTGGCAGCACCCTTCTCCTTGTACCCCTTCTCTCTCTTATATCAGTAAAACCCAATAAAATGACTAGTTATGAATTTTTAAGTATTTTCTTTCTTTAGTCTCTTCCCCAATTCCCTTATTTCTGATATCCTTCGTTCAATTTATTTTTCAAAAAAGCCATATGATCCCTTAAGTGTTCAAAGCTGCAACCTAAAGAAAATTCTTTAACTTCGTAAAATAAATCACTGTATAGGAAATATGTGGCTGTAGGCATATGCGCATGTTGTGAACAAAACAAACATTGAACACACTAGACTAAAGACAGCTAACTAGCTTATAATATGGTAGACAAACCCCAAAGGGGCAATGAAAATAGGACAATTGACAGTAGGGGACTATCTCAGCTATAGGGAATCTGAACAAATACACATAGGGGATCTGAAAACATCTCAATATCAATAGATACACATGCTAAACCGGAAATTTTCTCAGTAGTAGGGGATCTGAACAAACCTTGGTGGCTTGGTCTTCAGATTTGGGGCGGTGCAATGGGGACTGGTAGCGCGGCGTGGAGTATGAACGGGGCGGAGCCTCTACCTCAAACAGGGACGCGGTGGCTGGTGGGGTTTGGGCGGTCAGGCGTGGCGTGGAGACAAACTGACGAAGAAGCCTTTGCCACGACGAACAGACAAGCCGCTATCTCACACGATGTGAATAGAGATGATGATGGGTCGAAGACAAGATGACGACATGGTGGCAGATGGTGAATTGGCGACAGCTGCGATGGGTTGAAGAGAAAGCACGACAGCAGTGCAGAAGGGAAAGGGTTCAGTCAAGGATTAGACAGGGAGGAAACATTCACCCTTTGAAGGGAGGAATGAATTCATTGATTCACATCTGAAGGCTGAAATTGTTTTGGATTTTTTAGTTTTAAATAATATTAAAAAAGAGGTGTAAAATTACTAAAAAGGGCACAAGTTTTTTTTTATATATATATATATATATACACATATATATATTGAAGGATATTTATGTAATTGATCACCAGGGACAGGAACTTCGCGGGACGGGGGATATAATTCCCACTCTCGAATAGGCTTTGGGGGGATTTTCTCCCCCATCTCTGTCCTCACAGGGAAAAAAAAATCCTTGAATTCGAGTTCTCGAACGAGGCAGTCGCTATGGGAATCCCCAAAAATGGAGATTTTTTTGCTATCCCTAATACCTGTTTGCTCATTGAACTGAAAGTAGACTAGCTTATTTGTATTGCCATCCTCATTAGACCTAGCTGGACCATGGAATTCTATAGATACATGTTGGTATTGTACATCATCTGAGCTATAAATATCTTTAGTTATCTCATGGATAGTAGGTGCATACTGGTTCTCTTCCCTACCCCAGTTGCTATGCACAATAGCCTTGAACACCTTTATGTTTGTCCTTTTTTTTTTATTTCCTTGAAAGAATTGCCTTTTTTCATCTTCGTCCTTTACAAATGCAGGGGACCTATAGGGACTATCCTTTGTAGCATCACAATCATCATTTGAAGCAGTTTTATACTCTAGACAAGCAACCTTAACCCCTTGGTGCGTTTTAGACTCAAATTAAGGATTCACTCTCTCCCTCACATTGGGCCTAATTTTTTTCATCTTCATCCTTTGCAAATGGAGGGGCCTATAGGGATTGTACCTCTGCATTATCATAATCATCTCAACCACTTGGTCCGCTTTAATCTTCAAATTGACGACTCACTCTCTCCCTCACATTAGGCTTAATTTTCACTCTTTTCCCTCATATTGGGCCTGACTTTTAAGCTCAAGATGAGCCTCATTGTCTGAGGGAGAGAAATGTTGGAAATAGGGTCATCAATTGTAGGATGTTGAAAATACAATTCTACCTCTAGATGATTGGCCATAGTCATCCCATAAATCATATTCACCCCCAGCGTATCCAAACATATTCACATAATTTCATAAATCATATTCATCCCATAAAAGAAAACATGAGAGCGAAGAAAGAAGTGCAGATGTTTGGATTTGTACATAGAGGACAAACAAAATGGCTTTATTCAAATGTCTCAAACCTCATGATCATGGCTCAAAGATGAACAAAATGCACAAAACAACTGTTTTAACAACTACCCTACTACTTCCTTGACATCAATAGTAAAATGACAAGCTAATAAATCTTTAAACAAGGTAATCAAAAAATTCCTTAGTTTTTTAACAATAATTTTGCAAGCAAAGTGAGATAAAATACAAAATAGTATTAATCCATTATCCCAGTTAAGATACCAAGACTCTTTAATTAGAAACCCTACAAACTACTAATATTTGCTCTACCGTTTTTCTTAATTGAACTATTTGCATAAAAAATCCCAGATTGTTCCAACATACCAAAATTGATATGTATGACAATAAATTGAGAGAGATAGGGAAATTGAGAGAAAGAGAGAAAGAGGACCCTTAGCATACAAAAACACAAAATCAACACTAGCACAATATACAATTGGTTCTTCTCTGATTTGTTAATCAGACTACTAACTTTATAAAGAAATAGGACTAATTCCTTGTGAAAGAACTACTTATGCTCTATGCAGTGAAAATTACCCAAACTTTGAAAAGCCAAAAATTATTGAATTATATCAACACCCAAACCCTACTTCGTTCACCTTATTGAAGTTTCTTCCCTAAATTTGGTGCAGTCGAAGATGTTGGAATAACCAAACAACTAAAAGTTTGAAGTTGGGAAGGTAAACTATGGTATTAGGAATTATTTACCTTCATGGCTTAGTGGTATGACTTCTTATGACATGAATTGATTTTGGTGTTTTATTAGCTCAAGGGAGAAAGCAAGTAATGAGAGTATGAGTGAGCAGTCACTATCAGTTAGTACAAAATTAGCCTAATGTAACAATTTATGCTGTACAATTCATTGGAGAACATTGATTGTGAGACCTATTCATCGAAACAAAGGTGGGGAGAGAGTGAGCAAACCATTTGGACCTCAATGGTACACTAAAACAGATACAACAAGAGCATGAGCAAGAGAGAAACAAGATAAAGGAGAATGAATGGTTTTTGCAATTAAGGTCACTGCACCCGTGTTTATTAACCAGGTTTGTGACAGAGCTAAGAGATAGAGAAATTGAGAAAGAGGAAAACTCAACAACATACTAAAACACAAGCAAGCATATTACCTCTGTTTTGGTGGAGAAACCAAAATAGTAGAGGAGCAGACATAGAGTGAACAAAGGACAAGAAAAAGGAGTGCAGGAGCACTAAAACGAAGAAAAGTGGGAGAAAATTTTTCAGAAGTATAGGAGCTTAAGGCAAAACAAGGAGAGAGAAAACAATGGAAATATGATGTAGTTTTACTTAAAGGCTATTATAATCGCTGCAAAACACAATAAAACATCATTAAACATTATTATTCGTGGCCATTACAACAACTGTGACAAAAAAAAAATAGTATATTGAAGCCTGAATAATGTACGTTTATCAGATATGACAACAATATGATGCAAGGATACAATGATTTTTAAAAATTTAGAATACGGGTATGACAAGATATGACAAACTACATATAACTAAAATTATGTATATCATATCATAAAACATTAAAAAAAAATATAAAATCATCATAAAACCATTATAAGACATATAAAACATCTTATTTGATATAACTCCCATAGATAAAAATTATCTCAAAGCATCAAAGTCAAGTATAAAGTAAATAATCTCAATAAGCATCAAAGTCTAAAGTCAAGTGCAAAATAAATAATCTCATCAAACATTATTATTTGTTGATAATAATTTCTTTTCTAACTCCGATTCATCAAGAGATAAGCTTGCAACCTCAAGAACTTCAACACCATCAAATGGCACCCACTCATCCCCAACAATATCCCACATCTTACTTTCTCCATTATTATATTTTTCACTCTTCATAGATAAAAGATGAAGATTTTTATGTACACATACTAACTCTTTAGCCCTTTTAGGATTAATCTTGTTTCTCTTCAAGGGATGAATGATGATGATGAGCAAGGTTGTCCAAGAAACTTCAAAGCAAGACTTTGGAGCAATGGGGCTCCTGAACCATAATGTATCTCTGTTTCTTTTGGTTCCACAAGAGCTACATATGCTATGGAATCAGAAAAGCCAAAGTCATCCAGCTCTCTAGAGAACTTAGAAAACTCTCTTGTCAACTCTTTTCTTTCATCAATATTCGTGAAATATCTTCTTAAACACTTTTGGTCTTAATGGAAATTTCTTGATCTCGATGTGGAGGAACTCTATTTGGTCCTTTGCAAGCCATTGTTGACTATAATACCTATGCCATAAAATAATAAATTTAACTAATATTATTATCATAAAGGAAAAATTTTAATTCAAAAAATAAATTAAATATGAAAGAAGTTACCTAGGATTCAATGAATGTGCCAAATAATGCAATGGTGTGCAGCTTTTTGTTCACCAATCAATAAAAATTTCATACACCACATCATAAAAGGATGGCATTCCTCCATCTTCAATCCTTTCATACTTGAATATTGCAGCATTCACTTGTTCAATCATTGAATCCCACATGTCATAAATCAAATGAAGCGTAAACTTGTTGGTATCACATAACCGAAGCATATCACAAATCGGCCTTTTCAAGGAAAGGATATAATCTACCTTATCCCACCAAGAATCATAAAAAATAATTGCTTTCACAATATCATTCTCCCGGCCGGCATTCCACTTCTCACTAATAACCATGTTTAGGAGACCATGTTTGATGAGCTAGCCTTAGTCTTTTTAACATTACTATTATGGAAGCAAACCGTGTCTCAGCAATAGAAAGCAGTTTTAAGGACACAAATTCATTAAATATGGCGAGTCTCATAGAATGATTCATGATAAACTTTCTAATAAAGATAACATCATCATTAACGAAAGTGATCCAGTGGTACTTCTCGCAAACAACTTCATTCCTGTCTTTCTTCCTAGCAGTACAAATATTTTTTTAAGGCAAGATTAAGTGTATGCACCATACAAGGGGTCCAAAAAATGTGAGGATAGTCACTTTCAATAAGAAGGCCAACTACAGTGATAATTTGGATGACATTTTTTGGTCCAATCTCTTCAATAGTGGATATAATCAGGCCTGCTATATAATGTCTATCTTTGTACTCTTTAGAACCATCAACAGCTTTTAGAAATATAGGACCTCCATCAGAAGCATCCATGAAATAAAGTAGTGGCTTTCTCTATACATCTGTCCATCCATCTGTTACTATACTCACTCTTTTTCCACTCCAAGTCCTTGTAATTGGTTCAAGTAATCTCTCAATATTTGCCCTTTCCCTTTGTAACAATGTAGTTCTGAGTTATAACTAGGAGGAGTGAAACCAATAATAGAATTATTTTCTAGCCAAATTGAAATGAAATAATATAATAAGGATAACGTGCAAGATTAAGGGTAAAACCTACTGAAATTTCAAACTTAAGATGTTCTCTAGCTCTTGTGTTTAAGGCTCCCTCTAAAGGATTAAATGCCCTTCTTTTATTTCCAATTCCTTTAATAGATCTAGTCTGATTCACTGGTTGTGATGATTCAACTAACGCGCTTATATTTATAGGAACATTTTTTGGTTTCTTGCCTCTTGAGAACTCTTAACAATTTTCTGAATTTGAACTAAGTATTTGGCATTCATTTTCATACATTTCTCAACTCCAAAACCAAAAACTCCCAATAAGTAAACCTCTTACTCTAGTATATGAGCCATTAAAACGCGTCTAACAAAAATTACACTACCAACCTCTATTATTACCGCCTCTATCAATAAGGTTTTCATCTTTTGTCGCATAAGCCTAAATAGGAGAAGTAATTTTTTATTTACCATCACTAGCAAATTTACGAACTTATGCTATTGGTACCACTATTAGCATTCGACCTGCCAAGGAGAATTGTCTTCCAAAAGTGAAGTCAACTAATCCACAAACATTGTAACTTGTAAATAATATAAATAATGAAATTTAAAAAGAGGCAAATACTGAAAAAATTTTCAGAACGTGCCAGAAGTTAACTTTTCATGATTTAAACCATGAAGCATTAACAATCCGTGTAGAAACACTAAGAAACCATAAAAGTTAACTTTTTCTTCTAAACAACTAAAATTTGAAAAGTTAAATCAATAAAGACAAAAAGATGCGGGTCCCGTGAGCAAAGATAAGGACTTGCTTTTAAACTCAATTAACCCACTGCCGAAAACCAAGAAAGTCAAGAAAGGTTGCAACTTAAAGCCCACTGCAACTCCAAGAAGAAAGAACGTGAAGCACCGTATCAGGCAAGCGACTAGGAGGCAAACAGCACGCAGGTGCAGGGGAAGCTGTCTTTCATGCTAAGGGGCTGAAAATTTAGGGTTAAAATAAGGAAAAAGTCCACGTTTGAAACTGGTATGGTTTAGGATGAAGTCAAAGGTAGAACGGCTGTCAAAACGCAGTTATTTTGCCCCCAAAAAAATTAGAAATTTTTTATTCGCTCTTTCGATGTAAGCTAAGCCGAAACGCATCGTCTCTGCGCCGTTTCCAGCCATTTCAGCGTGTTTCCAGGAAAGGAGGAGCAAAACGCATATGTTTCCTGTCGTCTGGTATACGTTCTAGTACTAGAAACATATCAGCGCTTCCTAGCGGCGGAAAGATCTAACTGCCGCAAATATCCGTTTTTGTTTGTAGCGAAAGTTGAAAAATATGTTATTGTTATCATTTCACTCGGTCTTGATTCTATCATTTAGACGAAGAATAAAGTTAGTTGTAGAGTCCAAACCTACATACTAAGTATCAAGACTCAAGAGTCAATAACAGTACAAAATAAAATCTTTATCAAGAAAAATAAGGCAGATAAACACAATACGCATGTTAACTTTACACATATAACAAACACTTCAATAGAACCCAAAGAAAAAAAAGCTAGCCACATTTTTTTGATTCCCACCCCAACCAAACAAAAATATGTAAGAAAAGCAAGGACACAAACAGTTGCACAAATTAATGATATACAATTATTTTCTTCCAAGTATATGTGCAAATTTAATGGAGCAGAGCAGAGACCAGCAATATTCAGCACAAGAGTTGCAGAGGCAGCCATAAGTGGTTATTTACTGATACCTTGTGCTAGTGTTAGTGCTGTTACTGGTCCTTCCTTTGGTCATATTTTGCATAAGCGCTTCTCCCATGCTCTCCCCAATGCCCTCCATCAACCCTCCTATGAGTTCAATTACCACTTGGGAAGCAACGCGAACTGTGGTGCGGATCATGCTGGATTTCTCTGGAGTGGGGATGCCATTGGCGAGGAGCCCGTTAACAGCTCGCTTGGCACACACCGCGTGGAGATGGTAATCGCAGACGGTGCAGCGGTACACTCGCCCTGATCTTTTCTTTTTGCACTCGCCGCAATAGACGCCGGCAGAATCGCCGTTTGACGCGGTGGCGGCGGCTGGCAGGAGCTTGAGGGTGTGGGGATGGGCCGAGAAGTCGATCTCGGTGTTGAGCATGGCGCAGCAGGGATGCATCAGAAACCCACATGCACTGCATATGAAGGCATAACCTTTGGTGTGTTTGCCACAAACATCGCATTTCGGTTTCATGATCCCACCTTTCACTGAAACCCATAATTGGTAAGTTAATGCAATAATTCAATTCAATGTTCTGCTTTGAGATTATATATATATATATATATATATATATATATGAGATTAGAATTAAATATTATTTAAAAGTTACATGATTATTTAAAAAAAATTTATAATTTTATTTTTTAATTTTAAGTATTTATATAAAATCTAATGATCAAAATTTATTTATTTTTACTTAATATGTCTTCTATATTTACAAATTAATATATTCCATATATATACACGTAAAAAAGGCAGAATTTGAATATATGTGTGTGTGTATGTACGAAGATTTCTAACATCTTCTCACTCATTTTTACATTAATAAATGTTAGTAAGTTCTACTTTTTTATTTAGATAATAATGTCCTTTTTATTGTTACAAATAAAAAATCTAAAGATATTTTACATATTTTATTAGTTTCTCTTTCTTTTTTTTTTATCAAACATTATCTCTCTCTTCATATTTTTTTCAACTTATTAAAGAAGAGAAAGAGTGAGTTGAAAAAAATAATAAACAAATAATAAGTTAATTAAGAAAAAAAAGAGAAAATAATTATTAAAAAAAAGATAAAGATATATTAATAAAATATTTTAAGTACTCATAAATTTTTTGTTCTCAAAAATTAAATAAATAGGACAATATTATCTAAATAAAAAGAAAATAGAACTTGCTAACATCTACTGACATAAAAATTAGTAAGAAGATATTAACATTCCCATGCTTTTCAAAATATACAAAGAGTGAGAGAGTTGTAACTTGTAACATGTAAAGTAATGGTAGATATTGAAAATTAGATCCTAAGGTAGGAGTACATTTCTGAAAGAGATATATTAACTCTTAAACCGTGGATTTCACTTTTGTAATTCATTTACCCCACTCTCTATAACTTATCAAAAGAGTGATTGTGAATAAACAGTACTTCTCACACACAAAACAAAAGGGTGTAGCTAAGTAAGGAGAAATCAAAGAATAATTAAATTAGTTACCTGGTTTGGAATGGAACAGGATTGGGTGTTGGGAGTGCAAGGGATGGGCCTTGAGGGATGGAGGAGCAAAGGCACAGAAATCATGGATCTGAAATTCGCACACTTGACAAGCGAACCTCTTGCCGGAGCCATGCTCCTTGCAGCCTGCGCAGGTGAAGAGCTCTGGGTTGTCCACCTGTGACAGAGGGTGCTGTGGGTGGCTGTGGTGAAGCATTTCTTCCCCAAACATGTGCTGTGGGGAGGTGGGGAACTCCACTGGGGGGGACTTTTTGGAGACAAAAGTAGTTGTGGAGTATTGATCGGTGAGGGGTGGGAGTGGGTAATCCATGGATGGAGTTTTCTTCAGTTGGATGGTTCTTGTTTTCTGCAGCAGCTGTTTTTGGCTCATCATGGACTCGTTTTAATTCCCACACTGCCTCTCCAATTCCTTTTGCTTTGGTGTGGCAAATGGCTAAACATGATGGGGAATATATTGTGCTTCAAAAGTTGACACTATTCATTATTCAAAACATCTTGTAGAAAGAGGATGCTATGCATCAAGGCATCTTGCATGTGCATGCGACGCAAGTCCTAGTAACTTATTTGGGCATTATAACTCACTTGTTTAGGATGGGGTTTATTCTGATATTCGTGATCTTTTTTTTTTTTGAGTATGTTGAGTTGTAAAATATTTATTGATTAGTAATTCTAAATATTTGGTAAAATTCAAATATTTTTAAATTTAATAATTAATAAATGTTTGACTATTTTTCTGTTTCACTTTTATTTCTCATTTTAGAAAAATTTGATTTATCCTAAATTATCTGTTGTTTAAAAAGATCAAGAAAATATTAATTATTTTTTTTCTAACTTTATCCTATATTTTAATATCTCCTCTAAATTCAATAATTATATATTGGGGGAGAAAAAATATAAAATTAATGGAATGAGAAAAGATAATTTAGTAATATTAATATTTTTTTTATAATTGAAGTTATTTAATAATTTTTTAAATTTTTATACAATTACCTTAAATGAACATAAATTGAATGAGTTCTTATTAAGAGTATCAATACTCAAAGAAAAAAAAAAATCTTAAGTATCTTAACACTCTCCTTTGCAATGATCTGTTGGTGCTTGTGCCGCCTCTTGTTATACTCTTAACTTGTTCTCTTTGTATCTTTGGACCCTGTTCAATCACCCAAATAAAAGTCAAAAATCACTCATTTTAGCGTATTATTTTGCCTTCTAACTTTTTAGTTTTTGGCCTTCTAATTATATTGTGGATAATTGTTTGGTATCTTAAGAATAGTCATAAAATTAACTCAAAAAAACCATAAATATATTTAACTTTCAGGTTAGGCTTCATTCAATGTTTAATGTATATTGGTAGAGAATCATATAAAAGTTTGAACGTTTAAGTTATATATATTTTTTAAAACTCTTTTAAATTTACAATATGCATGTGTTCGTTTGAACCCAATAACGTGTATTTTTTCTGCGCTAGAACATGCTTATTAAACACTAAATAAAATTGAATTTAATGGGTTGATCTAGTGGTTAAGGAGATATATTCTTTACCTTGACTATATATATGGATTTAAATCTTAAACTAACATTTATAAGAATAATTTTTCTTTAATGTATTAGGTTGATGAAGGATTATACAATTAAAATCGTTTAGAAAAAGATTTACCCTCAATTGAAACAAAAAATTATTAATTATTCCAAAAATAACCTTACCGTACAAACAAAAAACACTAAATGGCATTGGATGCAGCAACGATAACACCATCATCATCCATCCATTAACAAAAGATGGGAAGCGTATGAGAGTAATTATCTATTCCAAGTTACTAGAAGAAGGACACGTAAGAGGTACCAATTTTCAAGGTAATTGAAACATACGAGCTATGTCCCTAGGAAAGCCAGCATGAGAATAATTTAATAGGGCCCAATACATAGTGTTGATTCCCAATGGGGCCTAATGATTTCATATTTCAGCGAAGATGGACTTAGAAGAAATAAGATGAGACACGGTTGCCACCCAAGTCTAGGTTTTCTTTAGTGCAATAGTACGGGGCAATTTGCTTTATGATAAAAATTAACAACGGTTTTGGTGGGATTTAAATTTTCTGTTTTTTTTTTTTATCCTCAACTTCTGTTCTCTCAATTAAATATTGACATCTTAGCAAAAAAATATTTAAATTTAAAAACATATTAATGTTAATTAAGTGAATGATATATTTTTTTAATAAGTTATTAGTACTTAATTGAGATGAAATGATTGGGGACAAAAAAAAAAAAAGAGAGACAGAAGATTTGAATCTCTTTTAGTAAACTAAAACTTTGCAGATTCATGGAAAAAAATATGTGGATGTGCATTCCAATTTTATTTAATGTAGTTTGTTTTGTGAGTTGGAATGCATATATTTGACGAATGAGGTTTCAATTGGATGCCATTTCTCAATCACTAGCTTGACTAAGTGTCCCCTGATGCCCCATAATTAGTTTGTGTCTTGCAAGTGATTCCCATATTGTTCGTATATTTGCTTTATCCCAGTTTTGGCATGAGAAAATACACAAATGAAACTGCGAAAAGGAAAAAAGTTACATATTCCCTGTCTTTAATCTTTAAGACTTTTAGCAGCTCTGGAAAACTTTTTAGCCATCTTGTATTTCATTGGTGTTAAGTTATCACTTTTCGTTATGTACAAGTTAAGTAAGACACACCCAACAAATTAAATAATGGAGAAAAAGAAAAATTGGTGACCAAACGCAGCATCATGCATGAATGTTTAATTTCTTCACTAGAAAAATCTTTAAGTAGGAGATTTTAAACGTTTGTGGTGTGCCAACAAAATGCCTGCTTGCTACTACTGCTACTAAGAATACATCATTTTTCTTAATAAGAATGTTATATAATTGATGGAAAATCTCAAATTGCTAGAATTAAAAAAGTTCATGAAAAGTTGCTTCTATAAATAAGTTTTTATCTACGCAAAAAGTAATCAAATTTGAAAAAAAAAAACAAAATTGATGCTTTAGTCATTCAAAAATTATAAGATTAAACTATCAATTTAGTTATCTAAAGATTGTGTCGATATCACTTTAATCTTTTAAAAAATATCGACATTAATTTAATCTTTAAATTATGAAAGGTGATATCATTTTGATTCTAAAAAAAAATTAACATCAATTTAATCCCTTAATTATAAAAAAATATCATCAATTTAGTTTTCAATTATACAAAATTAGCATCAATTTAATTACTCAATAATAAAAATTATATTAATTTAGTCTCTACTTGTAAGATCAATTTTAATGTTATATTTCATAATTCAAGAAATAAATTGACTTCAATATTTTTTTAGAGGACCAAAAATGATGTCAACACAATATTTGAAAGATTAAATTAGAGACTTATTCAAATTATAATGTAATATGTTATTGCAATAGATTATTTTTATATCTTCTAGAGGTTTGGGACGTAAGTGAAAGTAGTTCTTTATCGTTGATGAAAAGGAGAAGAAGAAATTTGAGAAAGCAAGGAGATACCTCCTTTATCTAGCCGAACCTGGATTCTTTAACCTTATATTACCAACGCGTCATTTTTCCAACATAGATACGTAGTTTATTTTATTAAACATTTTAGTAGAAATCACAGAAATATTCATGTTGTGCTGCATTGGAATATTTTTTTACCGTAGATTAGATATTGATTTGCATTTGACTTCTTCTCAAAGAACTATCCAAATTTCTTAATATGAGTAAAATTCTCTGCGTCCACTTCAATAAAATCAAATGAGTTTTCATCATCAACAACAACATCATAGGTTTAAAGTTTAGGCCTGGAGTTCTATGCTCTTCTTCTTGTTTAGTTCTTCACTTTGATTAAGTTTTGTAAGCTTCATCTTATGCTCATGTAGCAACAAAAAAATCTTATGCTCAGTAGTTTTCCAATTAGTTTAACAGGAGCATGGTTGAAAAGTCTTTAGCCTCCACAATAATTGTGACTTTGGGCTTCTAATATCTATTTAGCCCATGTTTGAGAAAGTTTATTTTTTAAGAAAAAATTATTTTTTTAAAATTTTTTTAATAAGATTTTAATTATAAGTTATTTTGATTACAAAATAAATTAATCCAAATACACACAATTAAACTCTTCAAAACTTTGCTCACATGCTCCATGTTATCATAATTCTTCCCAAAAGCTGTCAAATGGTTAATAGAGTCAGTAAAACATTTTTGCATGTCTTGTGTATTTTCACTATGATTCAGTCTAATTAATTTATATTCATGTGTAAAATTTAATTCTGGCTCTTTATACCTTCCTAGCATTCTAATAAGTTACTTCAAAGAATTATTCTATGTCTCTTTCCCTGGAACAATTAGAAACATGAGAATAATCATTACAGCCTAAGGCATAAATGATGACATTTTTTATTTTTTTGGGGAACAAATGTACCATTTTCAATCGCATCCCACACATTCGAGCATAGCTTTAATGAAAATTTGCATATATAGCTTTCAATACATATACCCAGTTCCATTAAAAGCAAGAGATATATTAGTGGAAATATCCTCCAATAGAAATTTATTTGTAGAAGTTGTTTTTCCTTAAGCTCTTCGTACACTTGTTAAGCTATCATATCACTTATGGTCAAGTGAATTTATTACCCAAGAATAGGTGAATTGGGTTTTCCAAAAATTTTCTTCTAAATGCTTTCAATATTAGTTAACAAAAATTTGTTGAGACTATTTGATGACGTGAAGGAAAAGATTGATTGCCAAGTGATTTTATACCCAAAAGTAAGGTGAATTGAGTTTTAAAAAATTTTCTTGAAAAATCTTTCAAAATTAGTTAACAAAAATTTGTTGAAGCTATTTGATGGGATGAAGATAAAGATTGCCAAGTAAAACACACATACTAGTATATAATAAACACATACTAGGGAGAGGACTAGAGTTCAAACTCTAAAGGAGACATTTATTGGGAGTGTTTCCTAGTTACGACAGAGTCCGATGAATTAGTTTCATAATAATGTCTATAAAAATACCCTGATAAAAGACAAAAAAAAATGATAAATTTATATCACAAACTTGTTCAAGGAGCACAAAGCAAGCATTAGCATTAAATTGCACTAAATTAAAGGGATAGGGATAGCGATAGTGCAAGGAGGATTTGTGTTGGTTCAACCTCCCCCTAAAATCTACAAGTAGTCCTCAAGATGTCATTCTTAATATTTTTCCATTGCACACAACTAAAGGGATACCTCACCCTTGCCAAAAATAAAATAAAATCTCACTAGCCCTTAGAAATTGGAGTAGAAGATGGGGGCAATTTAATGATCAACTCTCTCAAGAAAAGAATATAAAACTTAAAATCTTAGAGGTATAAAGGTTTTCTCAAATGAAGGTCAATCAGATGAAATTCAAGATAAAAGGAATAAATTATCTTAAAGAACATTTCTTAAAAGCTGATTGAGTCTCAGAAAATAGTCAAGAAAAGGAAATCGAGTTACTGAAAAAGAAAAAAAAAATAGTGTCAAAGTTTTTTTTTGGTCTGGCAGGTGGTGATTTTTTTGGAAATATCTCCATCCGAAATTGAACCCTAATGCGAGACATCAAGACTACACGCTTTTTTCAATTGAACCACGAGCCTGACCGCTATACTAAAACGCTCAAATGAGATCGGATTTCACAGGTTATATGCCACAGAGCCCACATATTAAATTAACTACCAAAATGATAACACCCAACCCACCCTATTTATAGGGACCAATAAATTGACTCATGAAACTACCCATTTTAACACCTCCGTAAGAATATATATGTTGTCCCTAAACAATATCTCATTCCTTGTTCCACTAACTAAAATTATCACCTAAATGCGATTAGTATAATCTAACATTTAACATTGTTTAAAAAAATAATCTATGAAAAGCTTAAACTCTCACCAAATTTACCTTCGTGCTCGTTAAATCATTAAATAAGAGTTAGAAATTAAAACTCTTCAAAAAATCATACTCAATATTCTCACTCCTGTTTAAATTGCAAAAAGAAGTTTGATAAGATTCTGGGGCTATATATTGTGAATTTGCATTACAATAGATAAATTACAGTGAAAGTGTTGCCTGAAGATAATTTTAACATAATAAAATCAAGCTCAGAATAATACTATTTTAATATTCCCTATTTATAAAATCTCTAAACAACAAAAGAATCAATTGAGTGCATCCTTCAAGCATCCCCAGGTTAAAAATGCGGCAGAAATAAAGGAAATAGAAGCAAATGCAAGTATAACTTCAAAACTCAACATATCAACTTCCTACCTATCCACTTTGTAGTTCCAATAACTTGCCCATGAAACAATATTTTGCTGGTTCCCTAACTACATACCATCCCTCTGAGGAGGGGCAGGGTTGAAAGGCCAATTCCATTTGGTCAAAACCATTGACAGGTTGGAGTCACCCAAAGCCAAAATAATACACATACTTACAAAGCAAAGAAAATAACATGAGCAGGGGAAGAGTTCAAGATAGAAATTCGAAAAACTAGCCTTGAAATCAACATAATTTTCACTTGTTCGCTTCCGCCTCGTCGTTATCAAATTCTACCTAGTTTAAGACAGCTTGGATTTTCTGTGTTCTGTACTTCTTAACCGAGGGAAGACAGGATGCGGGGTAGAGGACTGGAAATAAAAAATCAATAATACACCAAAATGTGCACAAAATTGTGCAAAACACAGAAAAGTTCCACTATGGGAACACTTTAATGATTTGAAGACCATGATAGATCTTCCATATCGCCCAAGAGTACTCTTAGAGTGTGAAGATACTTCCTTCAAAAGTTGGTTTAGCAAAATTTATTTTCCTCTTCAAGCCTATATCTGACAGAGCTGTCTTTAGCAACTAAGTCCAATTCTCATCTTTTAAGCTTGCTGAAATGCAGCAGTAGCAGAGCTGATAAAAAAATAAAACCACCTTTCATCCTAGTATATTTCAACTGAACTTCCACATTTATGTATGAGAAATCAACACATGCAATGAAAACTTCAATCTTCTTGAACACTCTTCTCTGGTGAGCCATGGTGCCCGAGAGAATCAAGGCTGAGGAGAAATTTCACCCAATAAGAACCCATTAAAGAAAGGAAAAGGAATAAAAAGTAGATCAAGAATGGCAAACGAAAAACAAGATTAAAATATGAGTAAAAAAGGGTTGAGTATATGACCAACCTGCATTTCTGAGGAACCCTCCAGGAAATAACTGACAATCTCTTCAAACTTGGAGGCAAGGACAAATAATGTTTCCAATCCTGAAGCATAATTCTAAGATCGTGTAGTTTGCTATCCATACCATAGCAACAATTTGCATGCATCGTACAAACTTTATTTAAATCTCTACTTGGTTCACAAAGCCCACCAAAATTACCTGTATCCAAGAATCTCATCTTCAGTCCTATATCAGTAATGAAAGGATGAACCTTGATGAAATTGAGGACATCCTGATCATGGTATCCAGGATAGGTTTCTCGTGACAAGTACCAGAATTTGTAAAACTCTATCGACCTATTATTGGACTTTACAAAGCTGAACCCTCCATTGGGTATGTTCTGTACATCATCAAAGCTACCTGTGAAACGATCGCACGCTATCTGGAAATCTGCATCAAGGTGAAACTGTGGAAATGGGTCCCTAAACCACATGATATCAGCATCCTGGAAGAGGAACAGTGGAACACAACAATAAGTATCAAATTTAGAGACCTTAGAAACGTATCTAGCTTCTTATTTTTAAGTCTTATTTTCCTTTTCATACTTTTCTATTTCCTGAAAAAGAAAATAAATGTACCAAGATAATAACAGCAACAATAAAATGCATAGCTATAAATTTAGCTGAAATGGAACTATGTACTGATATGGTTGGTGTGTGTTTGTGTTTGCTTAATTATTTTCCAAAACGGCTTTTTACACCAAAAAAGTATTTTTTTTTTCCTCTTTTGACCACTTGTTTGGATAAATAGGAAAAAGCTGTTGCACAAGTTTTAATACACTTAACAGATTTTTCTATAAACTCAATTTTGAGTATTTTGATTCTTGCTGAAAGATTATTTCAGAGCCCTTGCAAGAAAATATATCTTTTTCCCTCCAACAAATACCCCTTCTGGTTATTTACTATATAACAGCAATTTCTTTACATATTCAAAACAAAACTCATTGTCCTAAAATTGCTTCTGAATTAACACATCCATACATAAACTGATTTTCTCATAGTTGATTTTTATACACAATTGAGTTTTTACATTAATCTTTTTTTCACAACTAATTCAAACACACACTTGATCCTACCAGTAACAATTAGGTAAATTTAAAGGATACTCACAAAAGATTGATATTATTGTTACAAAAGTTTGACTACAATTCAGAAGTGAAAATTACAGTCAGATCTTCGTGTTCAGCAAACAGTCAATTTTTACATCCACTAGCTCTTTTTTGACCACACTCCAAGGATGATTGACAATGGAAAAGAGCTGGTACTTTGTTAACATCCACCAGTATCTAATTTCACATTTCCTTATCAAACTAAACAAATAAATTCAGCATACTCCATACCTTAGCCTAAAAGTTTGATTCAACAAGATGCCTCTATTATTGCTACAACCAATTTATTATTTACTTTCAAAATGTCAATTAATAAGCTCATTAATAGGAATAAAGAGTCAATCTATAGTTCACCAAGAAAAAAAGAATCAATTTATAAGTAACTCATTCCCTGACTCACATAATGGACAGATTTTCCCATCAAGCACTATTTTTCAAAGAAAATCAACCACAAAAACAACAAACTTCACAACTTTTGAAAATGTTTCCCAGGTTGATAAAAATTAAAGACAACCTTAAGGATTACACAGGTCAGTCGTAGTGAACTTGAAGAGGTTAGTGATAGAAATACTTACTGTGAACACAAAATTATACCCCATTTCAAGAACAGAACGTAGGAAATCAATCCTTCTCCACATCATCTTCAAGTAGCGAGGAGTCATAAAGTATGCCTCTTCATGAAAATTAGTTTCTTCAATAACAAGGGAAAAGCAATAGGTGTGTATAACCTGACAACGTTTAAATGCCTTTTGGTCCAACGCAATAATTACCAAATGGTTCAAAAGCCTACGGGTACGATCTCCAATTCTAAAGCTCTCAAGGAAAAGATCAATAATTGAATTTGGAGCTGCCCATGCTTCATTTAATGTGGTCAGGATAACAGTTTTGTCATCCATGGCAGCCTTATTAAGAATTTTTTCAAGTGGATATTCATTGCTAACCTGCAGAAGAGTCAATTCAAAAAGAATAAAGAATGTGATTACCTCTTCCATTGACAAATTACACAAATAAACCACAAGAGTAAAATAAGTAATCCTTCTGAGTGGAATGGCAGATAGGCATCAGGATATGAAGATGTCAAACATAACCTTCATCACTTCATTGTAAAATGTCAATATTTTCAAGCATGCTATGCTTATGAAACTAAATTAAACAAGAAAGGGTCAAGTGTCCAAAAATATTCATGGTTTGATCACTTCATTCATAAGACCAACGAGTGACTTAAAATATGGAAAATCTGTCCCTGCTGAACTGACCATCAATTCAATATTAACAAATGCTACAAGAATTCAATATTGTGAAATCACCAGTTAAAATAAATGTATCAATTAAATAAGTAATTTAAAAATGCCTAGCTTTCCTAGTTTTACAATAAAGATATTAATCATTTCCAAAGCAACAATCTTTATTTCTTGTTAAATACAAAGGCTGTAGGAATGTGGAAGTGTTAGCAACACTGCGAGAACTCAAAAAAAGGTTAGCGAATTTTAACAAAGTCAGGATGTCCGTTTTATGTAATCATGCACATTTGATGACATTTCAAAATTTGTCCTTAAATAGCTCTTCTTCCCCCTTCAACTACCACACAACCAGCTATTCAACATGCAGAAATTCCAAAAAGAAACATAACATGTGCAATGGTGGCTTCAGTGACAAACACACAGAACCAATGCGCACAAACTAATTAAGAAAGAAATTCAGTAAACTGAAGTATTATTGCCAATTCACAGAAGGAATCCGATAAAAGGAAGGGATTCAATCTGTTACACTATGGTAAGAACTGGTATCATCGAATTACAGAGAGAGATTCGGAGGGAGAATCAGACTGAGGAAGGAGAAGACAGAGTGAGAAGAGAAAAATGTCCTATATAACTGTTTTTCCCCTCTCACTTCACAAAGTCTTTCCATCTCGTGCTTGCCTTCTTGCTCCTTGCGCCTCTGCCCAATTGGTTGCCTTGGTTCTCTAAGTTAGTTCCAGATTGGATATCAGCTGGAACTAACTTGGCTGATGTGGCACTGGGGCTCTGACTTGTTATATCCACCTCAGCAGTCTCACTGTTGGTTCCCCTATATGTGACAACATGATTTCATCCTCCTCCATTTCCAATCAATCTTTCTCGGGTGTGTAATGCCCAAACAGAGGGAGGGGATGGGGAGAGGGAAATAGCATTTTGCAGACTTTGAATTTCATTGACTATGTATTACTCGTGTTTTGATATTTTATATCATATCAAAAAGCTTAAAAAATCTAAGTAGTGTTCTAACTAACCAATGTCAGTTTATCCAATTTTACTTGAACAACTCCTCACATGCAATGCATGGAACATTCAAACAAATGTGCTAAATCATATGCGAACAGAAAATATACTTTCTAAATCAGAATGTCCACAAGATTCAAATGCTCGAAAGAAATTAGAGTACAAATTGCATTCCAATTGATAAGATAATGGCGTAAGCATAGCAACAGTGATGCAAACACGAGCTAACACAACTACATTTCATTGTAACAGCGACAGAAAAGAGAAATTAGAAGTAACACAAAAGAAAAGCAGGAAGCAACGGAACTCACCGCGTCGGAATCGTTGGACGCCGATGGGAAAACGCTAGGCAAGGGATACGAGGAAGGGAAGCGGGAGAGGAAACGGGAGTAATCGACATCTCTGAAGAGGACTAGACAAGAGAGAGAAACGGAAGCGAAGAGGAGCGCGGCCGTGAGGGTGCGCCGGAGATGGAGGACTGTGGACTCCGGCACCATGTCGGCGGAGGAATTACCGGCGGCGAAGCGGTGCGTCGCCGTCGGGAATCGTCTCCGGTGGGATGGGAGTGGGTGTCGGTGGCAGAGGGACATTAGGGGTGGTCAGTGAGGTCATGCTCGGTGGTGGGAGCAAAACGACAAATAGATAGAGAACTGAGATTACGAAGTAAGGAAGGAAGAGCAAGTGAGCTGATTGGATGGGGGAGAGTTGGAGATTGGTCCAAGTCAGTCATGAACTCATTGTCATGTGGAAATGGTTAGATACTTGGACACGTTAGGCCTACAGCTGTCAAACAGGCAAGCTAAAATTATTCGCATTCAAATGTATTCGAAAAATTTAGCCTAGCTTATTTCACGTAAATTTATGAATTTAAATGAATTTGTTCGTATAATTTTTTTTTATATTTTCATATTTTAATTAAAAATTTAAAAAAATATTTAAACTTACTTTATCATTAAAAAAACTTATTAAATTAATTATATAATTTAAATATTATTTAAATTATATTTATAAATACATAACATAATTTAAATATTATTTAAAATTTAAACTAAATTTATAAATATATTAAAAAATATAATAATAAAAAATCGGTACATTGTTATGTTTAAAAATTCTTACATTTATACAAATTACAATTTTAAAAATTTAACTCACATTTTTTTTGATTGCCTTACACATTACCCTGACACCTTCTGCATTGTGATTCTTATTTTCTATCAAACATGCACTAAATATGTTTTACTTAGGCTCTTTAAAAAAATTAATTTTTTTAAATTAATTAAAACTAATATACTTAATATGCCTCACTTTAATTCAATTATGTGATTATTATTGTTCTTAATGAAACACTTATCATTATTAACATAAAAATTATATTTGATTTAATTTTAATTCATTACATTAAATGTGTTTTCCTAATTAAAAATTCGAAAATTCTAAATATCACAAAAAAATTTTACGAAAGTTTTATGAATCCCACATCATAATTACATTGGAAACTCTTTCATATCCTATTCACTATGTATGGTCAACCACAAAAGTGATTGGTTAGAGATGATTTGTAACAAGTTTCGTCAAAAAATATTTCATACAAAATAGCATTGCTCTTAAAAATTATTAGATTTGATTTAATTTTAATTCATTGCACTAAATGTGTTTTATTAAGAGATCTTTTTTAAAAAGTTATTTTTAAAAAATTAATTAGAACCAAACATGCACATAACATGTCTCTTTAATTCAATTATGTGATTATTATTGTTCCTAATTAACCATACACTTATTATTATTAACATTAAAACTAACGGATTTGATTTAATTTTAACTCATTATTAGTTTAAGAATTTAATTTTGATCCACTGTTAGTGTAAACATTTTTACACTATCTTCAAATCAAAATTAAATCCCTAATTTAATATTATTATCTAAATATATATTAATGTATCCTTAAAAGTATATTTTTTATATAGATGTTATCATAGTTAATTTTTTTTAAATATCTATTAATATTTTGATTGAATAATAATATAAAATTTTTTTTGTATTGATAATGAAATCAAAATTAAATATGGTGGTTAAAGTTTGAGAAAATAGTTAAGATAATAATGATTTAATTTGAGTAGTGTAAACATTTTATCTTATACTATGTATATCTAAGAATATCTCTAATTATACTACAAAAATCAAATGATTTAATTTGGTGAGAATTTTGTGACGTGAAATTTGACTTTTTAAACAAATAATCTAAACTCAATGAATTAACGTGATGCTCTTGTTTAACTTGGGAAGATGGAGAATTCATTTAAAAATGAAAATAATCTTTCACCCAAAGAGTGTTTTTTCATTCAATTAAAGTATGTTTGGTGGGGATAAATTTTTAAGGAGATAAAAGTTTATAAAAAATGATAGTTTGGTATATCTATGGAAAAAAAAAAAAAGAAGAAACTGTCTATGAGTAACATTTCTTGTCCTTCAAAGTTAAATGTTATCTTGCATAAGAGTGCGGTAATAGAAGGAAACACTCTTTTGAGCTCCCTCTTGTTGCCTCTCCCATTATTGCCACTCGCTTCTTAACAATGGTGATGATCTAGACAACTATGATGGCAACAAGGATGATGGTGTTTGGGATGAACTCCCTTCCAATGTGGAAAAAAGGTCTAAATTGTGTAAGCTCTTTTGTTATTTTTACTTAAGTATGGTGCATGAAAAGGCTTAAGTTAAGAGGCATCTAAAGAGTGATAAGAGAGTTTTAGACAAGAGAGGAGAAAAACAAGGGAAAATGAAACAATTGTTAGTGATATTTTGTTGTTGCACAGTCGTTATCAAATTGATGATTTGAAGGTCATCTCACATCTGTGGTTTGATTTGGATGCAATTTGATCGGTAAGTTTATGACATATGATTCTCCATTCTAATTAACGGAATTGTCGTCTGGATGCTCCTAAGTTGGGTTATGAGTTTGTGACTACTGCTTTGTTTTGAGGCAGTTCTCATATTTCCTTTTGTTAGGAGTGTTTGTGGTCTGAATTTGTTCGCCTTTGTATGAAAAAGTCATCTAAACCAAATCAATCAATTTTCTTATATTAGGGACCGATAGATTTTGTTTTAATTAGAACACTACACTAAACCAAACTAATCCTAGCTTTTGGCCAAGTATTTTTTTCTTTTAAAAAAATTATATACAACTTCACTTTTCTCTTTTTATGACTCAATTATCAATAAATTAGCATAAAATCATTTTCAAAGAGATATAAACAACAAATTAACTTAAACATTTATGTAGAAATAATAACAAATTAAAATCTAATCATTTATAAGTATGTAATTACAAAAAATATATATGTATAATTATATGAGTTTGGTTTGATTTAATTTGTTTCAATTTCATAAATGAAAACAACAAACTGAATCAAACCAATTAGTTTTTAGAAAAAGAAAACCAAACAAAACTTGATTAATTTCGGTTTTGTTCGATTTTTCAATTTTGTTTTTCTGATTTAGACACTACAACATAATTCACATTTAGCAGCATTTAAAAATTATTGTTAAATTATAAAAAAAATGTTGCTATGAGCATTAACAACATTTTGACAAGTGTTCTCTTAGGCCTTGTTGGTAAAGGTTTTTAACAACACTTTATCATACATTTTGCAATACTTAAAAAATGTTATAGTTTACATTTTTTGCAACATTTATTTAGTAAATAACAACATTTTTTGAAAATGTAACTAAATGTTAAAAATGTTGCTAAAGGTATTTTCAACAACTTTTTTCTCGAAATGTAGCTAAATGTTAAAAAAGCTGTCAATGGTACTTTCAACAACATTTTCTGAAAGTGTAGTTGAATGTTAAAAATATTACTATAGGTACTTTAAACAACATTCTGCAAGTGCTAACCCAACTTAAAAGATATTCTTAATTTTGTGACGACGAAAGCAAACACACAAGAAATGGTTTGGAAATAATTCATACTCATCAATAGAAGTTTAGTATTTATTCTGAAAAAGTGTACTAGTCCATGACTAAATGATCTAATTAAAAGTATTTTCAGTATATGTCTATAACTTGGCAAATTAACTCAACCATAGTGGAGTCACTAAAGCTCAGCAACAACTCCCATGCCAAATTTGTACTTTTGGCATAGCATCCCAGTAGAGGCGTAATTTTTTTCTACTCCATCTTTTTCAACAAAGGTCACTATTATCTTACAAGGTTGGAAAATATAAAAGAGTTAAATTGGGGAATAAAAATTGAGTTCTTAATAATCATATATCATAAACATGGTTCTACACATGGAAACCTATTCTGATACTGGGAAGTCATGAGTTGTACAGCAATGTTTACATCCCAAGCATGTTATATAGTTTAGCTCACAAGAATATTAACATTATAGTAGCAAAATCTGTGTGCTGTGTCACATATATCTCAATCTTAATTAGTTATCTATTTACTTGTTCAGTGTGGGTCACGAAGAACCTTGTTTCTTTTCATTAAGAAGGCAATAGAAATATATTTTTCTCCTCTTAATACTTTTTATGAATTTTTTTTTTTGTCATTTTCGTTACTTTTATTATAAACAATGGTAGCACTGTACTTGTTGAATTTACTGATAAATTTGGGATACAGAGAAGTGTCATCCATATCTGATTGCTTCTATGAATTTCAAAGGGTTAAAGATCAGTTGCTAGGAATGGTTGTCAAATTTGCTATTGGAATTCGAGGACTTTGATTGCTAAACACTCAAAACAAATTCTTGATAGACATTTCGGGTCTCACTAATTTTTTGCCCCAAATGGTGTGGCATCCATGCAACTTGCCAAAAGTGACGCTCTAAATGAGGAGGTGAGAAGGAGGACGTAGGATTCTTCATGTCATTCAAAGTCTTGGTTACAGAAAACAAGGGGAGAAACTAGTGCAAAGGTCTAAATTGTAGAGAAAAGAAGCAAAAGCTAGTCTAGATCAAGATATAAGAATGTTGAATGTTTTCACTATCATAAAGTGGGACGTCAAGAAGTGTTGTTATTGTTACCTTCGGAGAAAAGAGAACCATACCAACAAATGCAAGTAAGAGAAAAAGGATCATGATAATGATTGTGTGTCTACAACCACTTCTAATGATCTTGTCATCATAGGTGATAAGAGTAATTAATCTTGTATTTAATGAAACAAGTTGGGTAATAGATAGTGTTGCTTCATTACATGTTACACACCAAGAGAGGAATTCTTCACATCTTATACCTCAAGTGACTTTGGAGTGTTAAAGATAGGTAATAATGGTTTGGCTAAGGTGATTGGTATTGGACACTACAAGAAAAAAGGGAAATAGCAACCGATTTTTCAGTTGCTACTTTCCAAATTGCGGTCACCAAATAATTTAGCGACCAAACTAGCAACCGACATGGTGTGGTGGCCATTTCCTTGGCCGTTGAATATTGGTGGCCATTTTAGGATATTATTAAGTATTTTTATTTTATTTCAACGACTGATTTTTCAATCGTTAAAATATTAATTTTTATTTTATTTTCAACAACCAAAAATTTGGTAACTGATATATTAATATTTTATTTAATATTTAGAGACAAAAAAAATTGGTCTCTAAAATATGAATATGTAATTCAGCGACTGAAAAATCGGTCACTAAATTTGAAACATAAAGAAAAAATATTTAAAAATTTTGTTGACCCCATTTTTCTTTAAGCTCCTAATATTGCATGCATAACAATAGCCATAACAACATATTCAACATTTTGATACCATAAATATCTATAAGATCACTTACATAACAATAGCACCAAAATAACAAGATATGTTTAGCATTACTCATTTACGAACATAGTATCACATTCTCTAATCAATATTCAACATTATCCATAAACATAAATCAATAAACAAAAATCTATCACTCTAGCTCCTCCTCACTCTCATGTTTCCCATCCTCTCCTTCATTCGAATCATGATCTTTAGTCGTGACTCTATGTCCATAGGGTGCATGGTGATGCTGAAAATCAGGAGGTGGTTGACACCCACGATAACTCTGAAAACTAGAAGGATGAAAGTTCATCTTTTCCATTATCTGTTACAGTGTCTGGTTGTTCATATGAATTTCTCTTTTATTATTCTTAACCCAGGCTCGAAGTTCATCTCTTTTAGTTTTAACTTCTTTCACTTTATTACTCCAATAATCTTCCATTTCTTTTCTTATATCTTGGAGTTCTTCTCTTCACACCCATGCATATGATGATGAACATAAGCCAGGGTAATAAGGTCTACCAGCCACTACAATAGACTCCAATCCCATGCCATAAATCCTTCCTTTTTTCATTCCAGCCATGTCATGCCACATATCTAATTCGTTTAGTGGAGGAATTCCTTGCTCAGATCCTTTATTAGTCCTTTCTTCCATATTGCGAGTAAATTCTGCTTGTAAATACCAATATGACACTTATTAATGTAGAAAATTGAATAAAACTTGCACATAATTGTAACATACTAAAAGACACAACTTTATGCACAAAACTCACTATGAAAACAAGTTTACATTATCCCCAATCACAACCTATTGCATATATGTAAGTGGTACCAATATAACAACCAATTCAACTTCAAATAACAACCAATATATTAGGCATAACTTAATATTAAACCATTAAATATTCAAAGTACTCAGTAATATATAAGTTACTTACATGTATGACCTCTTATCTCTTATCCACCCATGTCTTATCCTTCTTATGTTGAGTGTGACAAAACAAATTGGACGGAGACAAAGCAACACCAATCATTTGAGTCTGCAACATATGTAACAATAAAATAAAACAAAATCATATACACTTTTGCATTTTATACATCAAACAAGATATTATTAAACTTAAACCATATTGGCTCTAGGTTGAGATGTGGTAATAGAACCACCGGTATGAAGTGAACCACCATATTCTCCACAATCAGATGCTTGATTTGCTTTTCCTTGTGCATGTTTCTTCTTATATGCTTCAGTTTCCCAATAAGCACACAATCTATACTAGACAAATTCTCGAATCCAATTTGGTCTATTCATTTCTATATGGGTTTTGTTAAGAATATTCTACAATATTGCAGCACCTAGCATCTCAAAAATCTTTTAGCCCATTTATCATCCGGTGGGGAGATAGAGAACTTCTTTTGCAATAAATCAAACAGTTGAATAAATAACATAAAAAGTAAAAAAAGTTTGCATTCAAAGTTTACAAAGTTTTGAAACTTACCAGGAATTCAGCAAACCACATGTCTATAATTTCTGGTGGTATCTTTTTCCATGATGGCCATGCATCAGTATAATGGCATTTGATGATACCACCTATGCCAGAGGCCGCAAGATAAGGAGACAAGAATCAACAAATAGTATATATGATTAGTTACAATATATGAAATATAAAAATATAATTTACAAAGTAAATACTTACCCTTGTCCATCAAGACATAAAACTGGCTTGTCACTGTTACTCTCTGTCTGATGTATCCAGAGTATCACTAGATCCATATTCAGGTCCAGGTCTAGGTGTAGGATTTGTGAGAGGGGGATATGATCCAAGAATAGAAGGATCAAACTGTGTCGGAGGCACTATAGAGTGAGACGATGGGCTAAAATGTGATGGATGTGTAAGATGTGTGAATATACACCTAGCACTGAAGATGGTGGAGTGAAATGGGATGTCCTGGGTGATGGAATAGTAACGAAAGGGGAAAAGTATGAGATGGAGCAGTAGAAGAGGCTGGAGAACTAGTGGAAGATAACTGTGGATAAGTAGAACAGGATCGCACAGGTTGCTATTTTCTTGGGCGGCCCAAGCGGGCTTTGCTTTCCCTTTATTTTTGTCTGTCATCTGCAATTAACATAAATGCAGTATAAGTTAATATTTTCATCAATTACATTAAAAATAAAATATATAACAAAACTCTTATCTTACCATGCATTTCTAATCAAAAGTATAAAGCTAATCATCATCATCATCATCTCCAAACAATTCATCTTGATCAATATCTTCATTATAATTTTTTGAATCATTGTCAAAATCAAATTCATCTTCCTGCTCATCTTCTACCATACTCGTTTCTTCCTCATCTTCTGCCTCACTTGTGTTAAGTTTTCATAAACATGTCCTTCATTGTCTTCTTCAATTTCTTCAAAATCTCCTCCTTCATCTCTGAAGTTTTCAAGTGGCTCATCATTTGTTATGCCATCTACATGAGCTTATATTATCTTGATATGCAACCTCTAATGTGTATCGGTCATCCACTGTACCTCTTGGTTTGGTTTTAATGACAACCCACCAATCGATCTTATCTCTTATTTTTTCAAGGTAGATAATACACTTGAATTGCATTTTCTGCAAATATGAAAGGATCATATTGTGAATATTGTCGATTATGCCGAACCTCTACAATTCCATATTGTTTATAAACCTTCACACCACAATTCATTACAGTATCAAACCATTCATAGTTACACAACACCAAACTTTTCATTGGTTCCCCTGGGTATTCTAGTTCCAAAGTCTCTTTAATGATACCATGATAATATTTCTCTTCATCCCCTTGGTCATCAGCCTTAACACAAACCCCATAATTGATAGTTTTCTTGCCCATACTCCATTCTTCTGTATAAAAAACTTATAACCGTTGACAAAGTAAATAGGCCATGTATGAACCATTCTCTTAGGGCCCCATGCTAAGTGGTGTAAAAATTGATTTTCTACCAAGTTATTTCGATTGTGAACCTATCATGAAAATTAAGTTAAATTAATTATAAATTCATATGATACCATGCCAAAAAGTGTGTTGAGACACTTGTATGTGTGTGTGTGTATATATATATATATATATATATATATATATATATATATCCTATGTAGAGTTCCATCTAGAAGGAAATAGGCAGAAATGGGACTTAAAGAAATTCTTCAAGTTTCAGCAGTATTTGTCACTTGTTCACTAGCGTTATCTTTTGTTTTGTCCCAATTCCACATTTTGAAAAAATTTTAAAATTTGCAACCCTAATTATTAAGATAATAAACACTTTGTGACAATTTTTCAACTCAAAACCATGTCTTTAGTTCTTTTATTGACTTGGTTTCGGAAATTATTAAAATGGGGCCATTATGTTGTACAGAACTGTCTAGGGGGCAATTAAATCAGCTAGGGATCTTGGAAATTTATGAAATTTTCCAGATTAAGTCCTAGAATGTCCGACCACTTGCCAGAAAAATTTCAAAGACTGTGAAGTTCATTTGATAATTTAATTGTACACATATTTCTGCTAAAGTATAAAAATTCTGCAACTTCTGTCCAATAGATTGGTTTGATTTATTGACCAACTTATACACATCCATTTGCCACGAAACTTTATACATAATCCCTTCTATGTCTCAAGAGTAAATATAAAAATTTCAGCCTATAATTCTCCCATCTAGTGCAAGAGATATCCCTATTTCAGGGGCAATATGAATAGCACTTTAAATAAGTAAACAGTCATATCCTTTAGTTAAATAATTATCATGTTCTCCATTTATTCTTCTAACAATCTAATTAATTAAGCCTAAAATAGAATTCTATGAAACTACTAATTAGAGAAACTTGGCTGGACATGTAATCACAAGTTCAAACTTAGCTCATAAATACTTGTAAGCATTTTGTGCAGTAATTATAGAAAATCTATCTCTTATGTTAGGAAATGTATTTTGATAACTTTTATTTCTCTTAGGTTAGTTAAAGTACCTATAGTTTCACTTGAGTCACAATGTTCTGCATGCATGTGCTCTAACGTACAAATCTCCAAAATCCTTTACTGTCCATGTACATTCAAGTGTCTATTCTGTTACAATGTTAAAATCAGAAAAGAAAGCAGAATTTGACCTTATTAATTCATAAAAAACAAAACATGCTCTTTTAGACTCATACGACTCCCTTTTCTGAATTTAAGTTCCATTGACCTTAGGAAGTCTTCTGCTAAAAAATAGCAAATCTTAGGTTTCATCTAGCTTAGATTTCTCTCCTACCCAAGTAGAGAGGAAGGGAGATCACCTTGAGGTGAATCTATCCTGGTGTAAAATTGTCTGACAAATACCCCTTTAGCAGTTGAAATCAACACCCTTGCAACTGCATTCCCTTGCAAAAAAATAACCAAAATAACTAGTCAAGAATAAAAGGCAGAAAAGGGAGAGGATGAGGCTAACTTGGTGTCTTGTTGGTCCTAGTACAAGTTATTGTAGAATGCAACCTCTTACCCTAATCTCTACGATCAAATATAACATAGTCCCATGATTTTAAATTCTTTATCCAAACAGACCCTTAGGTTTTTAAAAAAAAATGGATGAGGTGAATTGAAAAAGCTAATAGAAAGAATTGTGGGACCAAAATAATGACCACAAGAAAACATTATTCTAAAAATCTTAACAAATAAAACTCCGATAATATGCAATTTAGTAGCATAGTTCATCATTTAACTGAAACAAAGTTGTTTCAGTACTTTTCCCTTTTGCCTCTCATTTTAGTAGCATAATCCATCATTTCAGCTCCACCCTCATTTGCCTTATAGCTACCACAACTTAGTTTATAGTCACTGCCCATATTTTCGTTATGTTTAGTTGTTTCACTTTAGAACATATGGAAGACCAGCAATCATAATCTTCCACTATCAATAACAAAAAGGACGTTGCTTGGAAATATATAATCACTAGTGTCGTGACCCGTGCGCTGCACGGTGTGAAATACTTGAGGAACAATGAAAAAAAATTAGTAATAATTAAGTACGAATGGAAATGATTATATAATATGTTATAAATGATTATATATATTCTTCAAAAATTTGATTATAAATGAAAGAATATTTTAACAATTGATCTATTCATACAAAAACTACAATTGAAAATTGTGAAATTGTTTTCAAATGAATGTCTGTAGAGGAACTCTCGTTGACACGACAAAGCAAATTACATGTTAGATATCAATCACAGACATTGTCCCAATCTAAACCATGCAAGGAAAAACAATAATTTACATGAATATACAGAAAGCAGGGAAATTGAATAATAGTATATTTTCCTGTAAGATGTAAAAGAATATATAATTTAAATGAATTCTCATCTTTTTAAACATTGCAAATCAACTCAAATTAGATAGAAATAATATCAAAGCACAAATATCAAGAATATATTGTATGATGACAATTATAAATTCAGTTACCTCAATTCTTAAAGGCTTTGGAAAACTTCCTTATAAACAACATTTTTGGTTACATGGCATCCATTTCCTTCCTCACCCAGAATTAGGATTTTCAAACCATTTCTGCTTCTAACTCTTGAAACAACAACATATAATTGGCCATAAGAAAAAACAGGCTTTGGAAGGTATAGACCTACGTGAGATAAAGATTGGCCTTAACTTTTGTTAATAGTCATTGCAAAACAAAGAGCTAATGGAAATTGCTTTCTTTGGAACTTGAAAGGCAACCCAGAATCTGAAGGGATTAAATTCAATCTAGGAATGTAAATTTTATCCCCAATATTCCTTCCTGTTACAACTGTAATACCAATTACATTTTTTCCCAAATCATTAACTATCAGCCTTGTTCCATTGCATAATCCACCTGCTTGGTCAATATTTCGTATAAGTATAACAGGAACCCCAATCTTTAATGACAACCTGTGATTTGGAATTCTTGAACATTTGATATCATTTAGAAATTCCGTAGTAAACCATTCTCCCTGAACACCTCCATCATCATCAGATGGGCAAGTAGAGTCGGAACTTAAGTATTCCTTTTGATCTCCTAGAATTAATGATAATATGAACTCATTAACCTTCTCAACACTTTCCAGAGTAGGAGCAAGAATTGCTCTATCTTCAAAGAATGAGAAATTTGCTATGTTTTGAAGCAGATCTGGATAAGCAAAATTCACTAAAGATCCAAGAGGGTCATTAGAATCTAGAATTAAAAGATCATCTAGAATTTCAATTTCTGTTTCTTCCTCATTATATGCTCCGGTATCTCTATCTCTAATGCGAAGGATCCATTCAGCAAACTCCTTTACTTCAAAAACAGATTGATTACAATTGCCTGTTTGAAGTCTCATGTTTTTTGTCAATGATCGTACTTTGCAGAATTTCCATAAATCTGAAGAGTTTATAGTTGCTGATATCACTTCTTGTTTTGTTCCCTTGTGAATAACTAGTAGAATTTGCCTGAAATCTCCCCCTAAAATTACGACCTTTCCCCAAAATGGTTCCTTTAGGCTATTTGGATTTTTGGATCTCATAATATCTCCTAGACAACAATCTAGAGCCTCAAAAAAATATTTATTAAGCATGGGAGCTTCATCCCAAATAATGAGGCTTATTTCCAGAAGCAACTCTACCTTAAAGCTTCCTTGTTTGATACTGCAAGATGAGGATTCATTTATCATCAAAGGAATAAAAAATCTTGAATGTGCTATTCGACCTCCAGGAAGAAGCAATGAGCAATTCCACTTAAAGCTACATTAATAACAATTTTACCTTGAGACCGAAGAGCTGAGGACAAAGTATTCCAAACAAATGTCTTCCCAATTCCGCCATACCCATACAGAAAATAAAATCCACCAGAATCCTTTTCCACCGAGTCCATTATTTGTTGATAAACATTTTTCTGTTCTCGGTAGCTTTATGTGTTGCTCAGCTAACTTAGATCTGTGGCAACTGATCTCATCTAGTATGAATATATTTTCAAATTCAGAGGCTTCTAAGTCATGAGGGACAGGCATAGAATGAAATTCATTGAGTGATCTTCCATTGGAATGAAGCAACTTCTTAATTTCTAACAAACAAAGATTCTTTAGATCAGAATCTTCAATTAGAAGACCTGTGAAATAAAATAATTGAAATTATGAACAAACATCTTTATTATATGCATATTATAGCAGTCATTAGTCTATTCAGAAAATAAAATTCTGCAGCAAGGAAAATAACCTGGCATATGTTGTAATTTTCTTTGAGCATAAAGAATACCATCAGATAACAAAAACTAAGTTTCATTCCACACAACATCTGGTTTACTCATTGAGCTAGACAGCAATAATGCAACAAACAACTTTCTAGCTGATGTCCAGAAGCTAATTCACTTGCTTCTTTTATTTCAGCAATATATTCCTTGTCATCTGATACTAATCCCATAGCATAGCATGCTTCTTGAAAAGTATTGTACAATTTTCCATTTACAGTCCTTAAACTTTCATAGCTTGAACAGCCTTTTTGAATAGTTAACATTATCCTCATGTAGAATAATTCTCCAGTTCCAAGAGGAACATAATGAAGCCTTCCAGTTGAGTAACCTTGCTGCTATTTGCGCTTGTCCTTATTGTTCACAAATTTGTTTGGGAACTCTGTATATGTCAACTCTTTACCTTCAGGAAATTCCTTATTTGCTTCCATCTAGGCCAAGAACATTGTGTTCTTATCCTTGTTTCTGTTGACCACATCATCAATTCGTTCAAAATCATTGTACAAAGTAGATTGCTCATTTTGAAGATGGAATGTAAGTCTTTGTACCGGAGGTCACCTATGATGAATATCAAATCTAAAAGTCCTCCAAACAGCTTCACATAGTGAAAGATACCTGCAATCATAAAATTGTTTAATTTCATCTACAACAGCTTTCTTGTCTATATTTTCAAACTGCTCAAAAATTCCAGTAGTGACTCTGTCAAGACCCTTGTTCACATATTTAAACAAATACTTGATAGAATTTGTCTTGTTGCAATACTCCATATTCACATGAGCTTGGTATCTCCTAGAAGCTGGGGATTGTAAGAAACAACATTTCTATTATCCACAACAATTCCTTTTTTTTGAAGTATGGATTCCAAAATCTCTTCTTCTGTAGGTTGGATAACCATCTTCATCAATGCTTGTATGGTTATGAAACCTTTTTGGGAAGTATTTTGTACAAAATCCATCTTTCATGCAAGGAGACTTGTCGTTAGCTCTACTGCAAGGACTGTGAATCATGAAAGAAGAAACAACTTTGAATAACCTTGGATAAAGATTTCGGTCTGGCAATTCAGTAGATATCAATCTGTCAAACAGATTAGTAGATGTCAATTTGTTTTCAGCATCCAACCACAACAGAATATGAGGGTGTGGGAGGCCTCGTTTTTGAAATTCTACAGCATAGATTCATATTAAGACAATAAATATCTATGGATTAGGGACAATATACTACATCAAAGGAAAGATTGTGAGAAATCAAAAGCATTACCACCATACAAATAAGCTCCATAGTAATAAAGATATTTATCAATGAAATGAAGAAAAACTTGAGTATAATAACTTGCATCTATTTTGCCAAATATTCTGCTTTTTTTTTAAGTCTGCAATTATTTCGTCAAGTTTCATCTTGAAGACTCTACATGAAATGTCTGGACGATCATCAGACTTAAGACCTCTTGTAGAAACATATCTACTTATTTCTGGCCAGTTAGAATTGCAAGTTATAGTTACAAAAAGGTTTCGATATATTACAAAAAGGTTTCGATATCCAATTTTTTACATATTGCCATTGCATCCTGACAATTGTTGAACATATACCTCATACCGCCAGTGAAGGAAGCTGGCAGAATTATTCGCATAGCTGCAGATGCTGGTCAGTTTCACCTTTTTTCACAGCTTCTTCCAAACCATTAAGTACATCAGACCTAATTGAGTTTTGGTTATTCCTAATGAAGGATAACCTTTAAGATTCTATCATTGTATAAGCATCAACTAAAAACTGTTGGAACAACCTGCCTGCATTTACAATATTTCCATACTCAATGTCTTTTTCCTGAATCCTAAAGGCAATGAATTCTCTTAGAGTTACTCTCAACCTTTTTCTTTTTGTTAAATTATCAACGGAATCTCTTAGAGGAATATTTTCTTAATATCCATCTTCCCCATATGGAAAAAGCAATGGATACTGCAAGGGAATAAATGCAACGTGGGTCTCATGAATTCTTGTCAACTGTCTAATTTGTTTTTCAACCACAATATCTCTTCCAATATCCATGTTGTTAAAATCTCCCACAATTAGAGCTGCAACTTCATCTGAAGAAGGAAGATTATACATTCTTGCATCCTTTGATCTATTCTGAAACAATCTTAAAACAGAAATTTGAAGTGATGTTTTGGGAGACATGGTCTCTAACTCTCCTGAAGGACTGAGCAAGGACATTGTGATCATCAACCATTTTTTGTAGATCTTCAACTGAAGAACTATCCAAATGAATTCTGGAATCTTGAAAATTGTTAAAAGAAGAATAACAGTTTTAATAACAATTTGCAACTTTATGATAGTATCTTACAGAAGTTAACATACCTGAATGGTTTCAATCTGTTTGAAGTTTCATTTTGGGTGTGTAGATGTACAGTTGAGCAAATTTCAGAGATTTTCCTTCAGTGGGAATCAAACTTCCTGTTCTATGAAAATTCTGTCCACTATGATTGAATTGAGAAGGACCACTTCCATCATTAACCGATGTTTCAATCTTACTACTAATGGAAGTGAAATAGAACATGCAGTTGAAAGCTCTATTGTTCTCTTTGAAATGTTCGCTTCTTGGGTCTCTGTCTGACATAAATTCTTTAAGAGAAGAGAAGGTTGTTGCAAGAAAGGGAGCTGCACCTTTCCTTTCATACAACAGAGCGAAAATTCTGGATTAGCACTACTTTTAGATTTCTCTGATCTTTCTTCATACCATATTATCGCATGACAATTAGAGCATCTCAACAGAGGATCTCCAATATCCAAATACTCTGTTGGCAGAATAATAAACATAAGAATAATTGCCATATTATGATAATATGAACAATCTGGAATGGAATGAACAATCCATTGAATACCTTCTAGTTCTCCTTTGTCAAAGATTTCTGATCTATAAGAAGTCATATTCTGTTCAACTCTTCCATTTCCTGAATAAATATCCAATAAAATATGGTTGCTCAGAATAATATTTATAGACATTACAATTTATAAAAATATGTGGAAGAACATTGAATGAAAATCATTATAATTCATACCTAATGAAATAGGGTCAATAACATCAATTTCTAATTGACTATCATCAGTTAACTGACTATCATTCCAGGTAACAGATCGAAGAACGGCTTCAGTTTGCATCACATTTTTCCCACAACGAAAAGGAGAAGGGGGGTGAATGATTTCAGATTGAGGAGAAGGTGAAAGGGTTGAGTTGGAATTAGCAATTAAGTTAACATTTCCACAACTTGCAACATTACAAAAGTATAAGATGACATGAAGTTAATGAATGAAATTTTAGATTGATAATGACTAATGAAAGGATTATACATAAATAAAACAATCAAGAAAATAGAAAAATACCAAATCTTGAAGAGCTATGAGTCATAGGACTGCACTGTCTTTTTCCTCCTCTGCTGGATTTATTAACATTGGATATATTAGGGGATATTGATAAAGGAGACAGAGGGGTTCTCATCCAGTCTTGATTTCTTTCTGAAAAAGTCATGTCAAAGATATAAATTAATGCTAAAGACAAAATTGAGATTTGTATGAAAGAAGTTGTAGAAAATAAATAAGGGAATCATAGCATACCTGTGATAAATGCTAAAGAAGGGCTCTGTTGCAATGAATGATTGGTTGCAACTGAAGAGATCTGCTTGAATAAACAGTTGGATGCAATTGAAATGTTCTCATTATGGGGGAAAGAGTCATCTGCAGAAGAAAAGGATAAAATATTAGAAAAAAGAAAGAATAAGGATTTCAGTTGTATAAGAATCATGAAATAAAGTAAAACGGCTAGTATGCATGCCTGACAGGGGGGAAGAGTTCTTTTTTCTTTTGTTATTCATAGTAAGTCTTCTACTCATTCTTGCTTCTTTTTTCATCTGCAGGTTGAACTGAAGGTTGCTATCCATAGCTGACATAATATTCAGGACAAACAGAGATGAAGAGAAAAATATATGCTGACTAACAGAAGATTGAGCACGGAGCACAACAGAATTTTAAACAGCAAGCCAAGGAAAGGAGAGATAAACAGATATGGGAAGGAGCACAACAGTCATGATGTAATTGATGTAGAGGCTGTTGCAATACCAATGAAGTTTTAATTAAGCATAGAAGGCCAATTGAATATAACATACTCCTTATTTACCAAAGATATTTATTGATATGGATTCTTTATGATTTTAACTGCTCATTAATTAATCACATGAAAATTATGATTTGTAAATAGATATAGAAAAATTAAAATGACAACAATTTAATGCAAATAAAGAGGTGTATAAGCTATCTTGAAAATTGTAAGAGTTCATCCAATAAGAACAATTATTATAATTGTAAGTACATAATTATAGAAACAAACGAATAATATCATTAAGGGGAGGGTTGAAAAAAGAATGAAATGAAAATGAGTTGATAATAATGCCTGTACTGAACAAATAACCCTTTCTATATTTTCTTGCTTCAATATTTGTACATCAGCACTTAAAATTATCATTAATGAAATATAAAATTATACACCATTATTCAGTAAACAATAACAACAGTTCATTATAGAATTCAATGAGGTATATGGTTTCCTTAAAACTTATACCAATAAGAATGAAACACGTATTATTTGCAGCCCATTGGCTAAAACTTTGTTAAAGTATCTGAAAATCTATAATAACAATGAACCATGAATAACTTTAAATTTTAAAAAATTGAAAAAAATAATTATCAATGCACTAATTAAGAAGCCAACAAATTTTGCAGTAATAGCACATTTTGGAAACTTCATGATATCAATTTCATTCATCATAAAAAGCAAATAAATGGGTAAATTTCAGCAACCAACAAAACAAACAATAAATGTCCAAACATTTCAGTGTCATAATCGATAATAAAATTTAAGCAGTTGAAGTAGCATAATCAAATGGAAAGATTGTAATGGTCAATTCTTCCATTATATAAACAAAGATAACCAACTATCCATACTTCAAAAAGAGCGATTATAATCACTACCAAAAAAAAAAGAAAAAAGTACATATGTTCAAAAAGAGATTGAAATATCTATCTACAAAAGAAAACTAAAAAGCAGGATCTCATTCATTCACGATCTATCAACACATCAACAGTCATGTCTTCAATTGCAAAAAACTTGAAACTGCAAGCATCACCCTCCTTCAGATCATGAATCTTGCAGAACTCCTTCCAGCCACATCCAAACTTGGCTTTGTTTCTCTTCCGCTCCTTCAAAAGAATCCTACAATTGACTTCAATTCCTGTAGGACCCCTCAGCAACCAAGTAGCGGATCCAGACTTCAGAACATGCTCAGAAATGATGCTTGGCAAATTCTATACATTGAAAATTGAGGAAAACTTAATATAAGAAAGAGGAAGAATATAGGAAATGGTTACATTCTTATCAAGAGAACCAAAAGCACGATAAGACTTGCCAACTGGCTGCCTGTAGCCTTATAGCTGGTCAGCACAACTCTAAAAGATAAATTATCAGAATTAGAATTCAGTGGCGGAGGAATGACAGGTGAAGCAGAAAGGGGAGGCTGAGAAGGACTGCCAACTTCCTCTGACTTTACAGCAACTCGCTGGTAAGAAATTTGTTTTGATTTTGCATTGAAAACAACAAAGTTGAACTTTGAACCCATCATGTAACTCAAGACAAAACACAATGGACTAGGCAGCCCATAAAATGAAGGTATTTCCTTCCACCCTTGGGTCAAGAAACCTTTAGAACCAGCCCTTGAGAGCCGAAGTCCAAAATGGTTTCCAACAGGATCAAAGAGAAACCATACACTACCAAGCTCTAGACCATACTTTTTGATGAAGATTTCGTCAACTTCACCAAAATCCTATCAACATAAATAAATATATAATTCTATAAATATATGATATAAATTTAAAAATATTGAATTCAGAACATAGGCAGAGCAAGATATCAAATCTATTTAGAATATACCTTGTCAGGTTCATAGACAACACATAAACGCCTAACAACATTAGTCGGAGAAGACTTCGGAGGAGGATCCATCTAAGTTTGGATAAATTATATCCTATCAGACAACAAAATTGACTCATTGAAGGTAGCAAGATATATCAGAATAACAACAATTAGCATTGACAAATGAACACAACAGTAACAAATCTTAGAAATCCATTGACATCATCTTCAGAACAAACCGAAATGAACACAACAATGACAAATCTTATAATACAATTGACATTAACTTATTTGAACAGTATCTGAATATGAAACAACATAACAAATTCCCCTAATATGGTTTTAGAAAAGCAAATGTATTCGTGAACAATAGCCAACAGGAACAGAACAAACATAAATGAAAATAATGCATACGATTTATATATACTAACACTATCAAAATGAAATAGAACATAAATAAGTACCAGCAATGCCAAATGATTGAATATATGAGAAGAAAAACAGACGGAAAGAATAAATATTTGATATCAAAACCCTAACTTAAATGTATTGAATGAATTTATAGTTTAATATAACATTCTGGAAGCACTTATCGTTGAATGAAAGAATGCATCAGGGTTATGAACATGCTTTTCAAAGATTCGAAAAAAGAAATACACGCATAAGGTCTGATTAAGAATAATAATGGAAACAGATAAAAAAAACCGGAAGAATAAAAATGATTCTGAAAGATGAAGCAGAAAACAAAAAGCAAAAGAAAAAGAACGAAAGCTTAAGAAACAGAGGCCTCACCGAGAATGCAAATGACGACTTGTTGGGTAGACTGGATTAAGAAGAAATGAGGGAAGTGAAACATGTTGGGGTAAATAAGGAGCGGGAACTGGGAGTTGCATCATTTGGGGAGCATGGGAAAACCAAACGATGCAACTCTTGCAACGATGAACAATAAATTAGTACTACAGACAATAGTAGAAGACGTCAGTTAATATAAATAAATTAAAAAATAATTAAAAAAGTACACTTCCCTCAAAAAATAAAATAACAATAAAACTTTATGTAACTCTTTAAAAATATATAGTTCCAAAATATATTAATCATAATTATATATAGATTACATGTATTAAATATATTAAAAAAACTATAAAAGGGAACAGAATAATTATCCCAATAAATGATAAATGATAAATGATGAAGAAAAAAAAAATATTTATGAGAAATAATTTAAATTATATAACTAAAAACTAGGTATTTAAATTTTTTAATAAAAAGTACTTCAATATTATAACTTTTAATCATGTTTTTTTTCTCTGTTAAATATATTCATTTATATAGTTGGCGGAATAAAAAAGAGAAAAATTTTTAGAGATATGAAAATAATGAATTACATGGCATTTTTCTTTCCTTTCCTCACAACAAGGAAAGATAAAAAATTGAATGCATATTTTTTAAAATTAGGGAAAAAAGAAAAATATATAAGTTGATATCTACAAACCTTAATTAAAACAAAATTCAATAACAAATTCAAACATAAAATTTAATTGTTTTTAACAACACGAAAATACCAGAACGAATCTTAATCAATGATTTAGGTTGATTTCATATCTATATATTATATAAAATCAATTGATAAATTACCAATTATACGCATGTAAAAATATTTAAAAAATATATTATCAAATTGGGGTTCTTATAACGAAAAATAATTAAATATAAAGCCCAGCATATTAAACCATAAACAACCGATGTCTATAGATATATAAAGTCATCCCAAACAAAGCAATGACATAAGTTCAACAGAAACCTAAATTTGAATGAACAAAAAACACTTCAAAATAAACAACTGCCTCCTCACAGCCCTTAACAAAAAAAAAAAATAAACAAACAAACAAACAAAAACAACAAAAAACAAAAACTACAATAACTTTCAAATCTCATCACTCCTTCTCTTGCTTGATGGGCTTCTTCAATTTAATGCTTGAACTATCACCAGATGAATTTTCAAATGAATCATCTGAAGGCCTCTTCAAAGGAGTAAGACATATTCCTTCATCCAAAATACCGTTCCCACAATGTTCGTTTAAGCACTGATGTTTATCTTCATCGAAGTTTGAAAACTGAGATATCAGATTCTGCAATAGAAATTAAAGATTAAAAATCAAATATAATTCCAAACGAAAATGATATTCATAGACTGATAAATATAACAATAAATATTAGTGAATCACCTTTGCAAGAGTTGAACCATCAAGATAATAACAGGAGGAGTTTTAATGTCAGAAGAAACAGTTGGACACCAGAAATAGTATCCTTTACAAAGGAAAGATATAAAAATTGCTTTAGGATAAAACATAAAACATGAGAAGACATAAATTTAGGAAGAGATAAATACAATTTTAGGAGGAGCAGAATCTTTGAATTTCTGAATGAGAATAGGGTCATCGGTAACTCTCTTGACACGGTATGAAGGTTCAAAGTTAGAATTAACAGCAATTTTGATTTCAACTTTGAACAGGAAACTCTTATCTATCAACTTTTCCCTTTTGCCTGTCATTTTAGTAGCATAGTGTTCATCATTTCAGCTCCACCCTCATTTGCCTTATAGCTACCACAACTTAGTTTACTGTCACAACCCATATTTAAGTTATGTTTGGTTGTTTCACTCCAAATTTAGAACATATGGAAGAGCAGCAATCATAAGCTTCCACTACCAATAACAAAAAGGACATTGCTTGGAAATAGATAATCACTGCAAAAATGCAAGAAACAGAGAATGTTGGTACATGCAACTTCTATTATAAAACAACAAATGGGAGTATAAATTGTGCAAAACATCACAAAATGTGCAAGCCAGGTAATGATGAAGCATGGAAAAAAGGAAAGCAAAAAATGGTGTTAAAAATGGGTCATCAGTATCACTCATAGGTTAAAGGATAAAAAAATTGACTTTTTATTCACAAAGGAGTGAAGGACATTTGTTTGAACAGATACCTATGTTGAATACAAGATTCAAGCTTGAAGCTAACCACCTGAATTAGATACACTACTCCAATTTAACTAAATTTAGTTGAACGTAGCTTCATAGAACCACAAAAAAAAAAAAAAAAAAAAAAACCAATGTCACCTATCCACCTTCGATTTTCAAGCAGGAGAGATGCCAACATGAAGCCCATCACTCTTCAAATTCGCAGTGTGCCATTCGCTTGTTGCCATTCACAGTTGGGCGGTGATGGCTCTGATTTGGGATAAATCGAAGGATTCGTCGATGGCAGAGGAGGCCGTTGAGAGAGGAAGAGAAAACCATCGGTGGAGGTGGGCTTGGGCGATGATGGCTCTGATTTGGGATAAATGAAAGGGCTCATCGCTGGCAGAGGAAGCCATCGTTGGTGGCAGAGGAGACCGTTGGTGGTAGTGGGCGTTTGAAGGTGAGGCGTAGGTTTGCTTGGGGCGTTAAAAGGTCGCCCACAAAAATTTAGGGCTAGGGTTTTCGGTTTGAGATCGCAAAATCATATCTAAATTTACAAATACAAAATTTTTAAATTCAGTAACCGAAATTTTGGTTGCTAAAAGAAACAAAATTGCTAAAAATAAAGAATAAAAAATAAATAAATATTTTAATAATCAACAACTAAAAAATAGTTGCTAACTTTAATATTTTTATAAATATTTTTCATTTATATGTAGCAATCGAATTATCGTTTGCTGATTAAAACAAATAAATAATGTTTTTAAAGATAAAATATAAAATATAAAATATAATATTTTAAATTCAGTTTCTAATAAAAAATTTTGCAAAAATTAATTTAAATATTAAAAAAAGTATATATTTTTATACTATGAACCGTTTTTTTTTCAGTTGCTATATATAAATTATGTTTAAAAAGTAATCAAAGGCATAAATAAATTGAAAAAAATTATTTTTTTGAGATTAGCGACCAAAATTTCGGTGGTTGAATGAATAATTTTTGTATTTATTCTTATTTATGTTCTATGTTTTGTTTTTTCAATCGCTAAACTGGTTGTTAATAAATATAGAGACCAAATTAGCGATTGAATTTTTTTTAATTTCTTAAAAAATTCTTTTTAGTTAATTTTGGTCACTATTTTGATCGCTAAATTAGTCCTTATTTTTCTTTTTTTTTTTTCTCTTATAGTGAGAGATGTTTGTCTATAAACTAATAATTGAATGAATTTGCTGCTTAAAAATCTTATACATAGTCTAGATGTTTGCCTAAACTTAGTTTCAATTAGGAAGCTTGATGAAGAAGGCTTTTTCAACAATTTAGGTTCGAGATAAAGGAAACTCACCGAATGCAACTTGGTTATGGCTTGAGAAAAGAAGCATCAAGTTTGTATGTTATGTAAACTTGAATTTCACAAGGCAATGTGAATGCAATTGAAAATAAATAGGCATGTAATCGGTGGCACAAGAGGTTCAATCATATCAATGAAAAGGGTTCTAAATTGTTGGGTTAAAAAGGATGTATTTTCTGGTTTAAAAAGTGCAGCTTGAGAAATATTTTCATTGTATGGTTAGAAAACAAGGAAGAATATCTTTCAAGAAACATCCTTCTTTAAGGAAATCATAATCCGTACAGTTGGAGCATTTAGACATTTGTGTGGTCCTTTTGAAAGAAAAATCATTTGGCGATTCTCTGTATTTTGTGACATGGGTTGATAATCACTCAAGGAAGAAGCTATGGGTTTGTGTTTTGAAGACAAAGAACCAAGTGCTTGATAATTTCAAACAATTTCAGGCTTTGGTTAGAAAAAAGGGGAAAGAAGTTGAAATGCATTCATACTAATAATTGTGGTAAATGCTATAGGCTATTTGGTGAGTATTGTAGACATCAAGGTTTCTAGCATGAAAATACTCCTTCTGAAACATGTTAGCTAAATAATTTGGCAAGAAAGAATGAACAAGGCATTGATTGACAGAGTTAGGCATATGCTTATAGAGGCAAAATTACCTATATCTTTTTTAGGTGAAGCACTGTACACAGCAGTGCGGGTAACTAATCTTAGTCTTGCTGTTGCTTTGGATAGTTATGACAACTTGTGATTCTTTGGCTGCAAGGCATTTGTAGATGTTCCAAAGGATGAGAGATTCAAGTTGGACGTGAAGAACATGCGGTGCATCTCTTGGGTGTGGTCAAAATGAATTTGGCTATAGACTATATGATCAAGTTGAGAAGAAACTTGTAAAAAAAGTCAAGGTATTATAATCATTAAAGACCATACCATTAATGACATTGAAAAGGCAAAAAAGATTGAATTCCAAATAAACAAAAACCTAACTGACATGGATTTAGTTCAATTACCTTCCACTCCAAAACCTACAAAGAATCACACCCAAAATCATATGCAACAAAATGATCAATGGGTTCATGATGAGCAACAATTTGAAGCAGATTTAGATGCTTTATCTTATGATGTTATTGATGAGCAACAAGAGATGCATGCAGATCCACCAACTCTTCCACCTAGAAGGTTTATTAGAGACAGACGACCTTCGATTAAGTATTATCATGATGAGTATGTGACCCTAATTGATGGAGGAGAGCTTGAATGTTATGAGGAGGTTATGGACAGTGAGCAGAAGTAAATTGGGTTGATGCAATGCAAGATAAAATGTAGTCCTTTCATGATAATAAAACCTTTAAGCTTGTAAAGTTGCCAAAAGGCAAGAGAGCTTTGCACAATGGGTGGATTTATCGATTGAAACAAAAAGAAAATTCTTCTTCCCCAAGATTTAATGCTAGATTGGTTGTTAAGGGTTTTAGGTAAAAGAAGGGGATTGATTTTGATAAAATCTTTTTACTTGTTGTAAAAATGTCTTCTGTCATAATGTACTCGAAGGGCGCGACAATGAGAGACAGCTAATTTCGTAAAAAAATTTAAGAGTCACCACTAATTTTTATTCTATGAGAAAATAATTAGAAAAACCCTTTTAAAAACAAACTAGTTTTCAAAAAATAAGATCTTATCCAGAGTCTTATTATGCATAAGAAAAGGTAAAAACTTAATTTTACTATACCCCTAAAATATCCATTCAAAAACGGTTACCCTAAAGTTAATTATGCAAATTAAATAACCTCATAAAAATATTTATTTTATCCCTTGAAATAAAAATAATAAATAATATAGAATGATAAAAACAAATAGAGAATTAAAGCAAAATATTTACAATCTTGGCTTACCTTGCATGCCTACATATCTGTGCATGCAATGAAAAGTCAAAGACACATAGTTCTTATAAAAAATGTTTGTGTGTTGGAGGATTTTAAGAAAAATTAATGATTGATTAAAAATATGTACTTGACAAAAATGCAAATGTTAAGCTAATTATTAACATTACCATATATGATTTGTTCATGAATTACCCACAGAGTCATCATGAAAATAAGTTAAAGAGACTAACTCCTCAAAACTCACTAAATGTGTTTATTTAATTATTAATTAAAACCTATAGGATTGATTCATGTTTTACCTACAGAGCCATCTTAAGAATAGGTCGGGGAGACTTATTCCTCAAAACCCACTAAATCTGCTTATTTAGTATGTTAGAAAAGAAAATCATCACAATTTTAGTAAAATCAAGGATAATTATTTACAAAAGATAGGAAGAATTGTAAATATGAAAACAATTGAACTAATTTGCAAGTAAGACTAAAATGCTACCAAACACCAATAATGACAAAAATCCAACAAGCATGCTTAATACAATTATTTCAAATTATTATTTATTATTTGTTTTCTTTCCCAAAATTATGATGGCCTAGTAATTGTTAGAATATATTTAGAATATCATTAAAAAATCTTTATAATATATTGTGAAATCAATTAGTGCTTTAATTGATGAAGTAATTTAGGAGTCATATCATAATTTTATTATTTTTTCTGATTTATTTCTTTATTTGATTAAGGTTACTAAAATATAAATAGAGGTTAATGCTTTGTGTTTTATAATATATCAAACACACCTATCAAATACTATTCATTATTCTTCATTCTACTTTCTTCTTTCTCTCGATCTAAATCCTATAATTTTAACATGGTATCAGAGCGGTACCATCCGCCTTGAAGGTATTTATGCTTTTCGCTATGTCGAGTTCTATATAACTCCTTTGTAAATTCTCCTTTATTATTTTCTCAACCTATTGTCTCATCTATTTTCTCTGCTTTTTTACTATTTGATTCTTTTTCAATGCTAACATAGCATTGAGGAAGTGTGATAATGATAGTAGTGACTTTTCAATACTAGTGTTCGTGATATTATCTTTCCTTCGATGATTAATCCAATGGTGATTTCTTTCTCACTAATGAATCATACCAGTGATGGCATCTCTTCGATGCTAGTGTTTGTCATGTTATTCTCTTCCCATCAACGATTATTCTGATGGTGATTTCTTTCCCACTGATAAATCATATCAGTGGTGACTTTTCAATTCTAGTGTTCGTGATGTTATGCTCTTCCTATCGACGATCTTTTCGATAGTAACTTATTTTCCACTAACGAGTCATACCAGTGGTGACATCTTTTCAATACTAATGTTTGTTATGTTATTCTCTTCCGATCGACGATTATTCCGATGGTGACTTCTTTCTCACTGATGAGTCATATCAGTAGTGACATTTCTTTAATATTAATATTTGTCACGTTATTTTCTTCCCATCGACGATCATTTCAATGGTGACTTCTTTCCTACTTATGATTCATATCAGTGGTGACATCTCTTTAATACTTGTGTTTATGATGTTATTCTCTTCTCATCGATAATCATTCTGATGGTGACTTCTTTCTCACCGATGAATCATACTAATAGTATTTCTACTCAAGTTATTTGGATCTGTCATATGGTCAAACAAATTATTAGAATCTCTTAAGTCTTTTGGGTCTACTGTCTAATCAAGCAGAATCCTAGAATCTTCAAGTCTTTTGGGTCTGCCACTAGTCAAACAGAAACTTAGAATCCTTTCTTCTCACGTAAGCTGATGATCATTACGTATTGAATTATCTTTCTAGCAATATTCATCTTTCTGGCGTACCCAGCATCCTGAGTTGTGTTTCAGTCATGGATCTACTTTATATTTATGTTATTTAATTAAAGTATTTATTTGTAACAAGCTTAAACCTTAGTAAGCTTTAGTTTGAGGGGGAGTATTAGAATATATTTATAATATCTTTAGAATATATTGTGTAATCAATTAGTGCTCTAATTGATGAAACAATTTAGATGTCATATCATAATTTTATTATATTTTTTGATTTATTTTCTTATTTAATTAGGATTATTAGAATATAAATAGACGTTAATGATTTGTCTTTTATAATATATCAAACACATCTATCAAATACTATTGATTAATCTTCATTCTACTTTTTTCCTTCTCTTTATCTGAATCTTATAATTTCAATTGTAATATTCACAACAAAAAATTGAAAAGTAATTCCACGGCCCAAAATCAAGTGACCAAGTAAATAACCCCACAAATCATAAATCCAACTTTGCATTTAAACAACCAACTTCCAAAAGAAAACTGGACTAAAATGAAACAAGCTCAAAGGCAGATTAGCACAAATGTAAAATCAATCTTCATAACTATCAGAACTTGAATAAAAATATAATTAAATGAGGCATTTGGAGAGAGTCCCGGTTCATGAGCATTGTGAAGCTTAGCTGTGGATATGTGCCGTGAATAAGTTTAGGTTTGTGGATGATGAAGTGTATGGGTGGCTGAATATGAATGAGAGTGTGAGTGTATGGTGAAGCTTGGTGCTCTGTTTGTGAAGAAACAGGGGCTGTGGTCAATGTGTTGGTGGGTGTCGTGTAATGGTGCAAGTGAGTGGGTGAAGTGCAAGAGCTGTGAGTGTGTGGTCACTCTGGTGAAATGCAGAGGAGGTGAGTGTCAATTGTGGGTGACCATGAATGGTGCAGATGTGTGTGATAGTGGTGGTTCGATTGTGAGAGTGAGTGCAGAGAGTGAGACAAAGGGGAGGTGAGTTGCCTGTGGAGGTGTGTATGTGGTAGGGTGTTACGGTGCTGCTGTGAGGTGAGGAGTGAAGGACCGAGTGAACTCGGTGAAGGTGTGTGGCTTGGGCTGGGAAAGAAGAAAGAGGGGCGATGCCTCCGTAGTGCTGTGCAATGGTGTAGGATTGTGAGGCAGTGCAGGAAGCTTGTATGTGTAAGCCATGAGTGAATATGAGGCGCTCTGTTGAGGGTAGTGTAGGTGGGTGAGCTCTGGTGGTGAAGGGAGCTGTTTTGTGATATGGGGAACTATGATGGTCATTAGGAGTGGAGAGTTGCAGTGCATATAATGGATGAGTAAACCATGACAGAGGTAGAAAATTCCGAGGTGATTCAATTAGCTTACTTCGAACCACCAAGCATATGACAATGGAAGATTGAGATCATACCTTTGGTTGTGATTTTGGACAAAAAAAGAAAACCAGAAAAAGGATCCGGCCTCCAGCTGCCCTACTTCTCCTTCTTTTTTCAGACCCATTCTTCTCTCTTTATCTTATCTCGCAGTGCCTTCCTCTCCTCCTTTCTGTTTTATAACAGAATTCTCCCCCAAATGAAGATTCCTCTTACTTCTTTTGTCACCAATTGATGCCCCCTGTGAGACTTGGTGTGCTGGCAAACTTAAGAGTATTCTACTGTAAAAAAATATCTACAAAGAAAAATGATAAACTAAAGTAAAATAATAAAAAAAAAAGTTTGGACTACCTTATACATTAGGCTAGGGTTTCTTTTGGGTCAAGAGATTTTGGTGAAATCGGCCAGATGACATTTTGAGTTGAAAGAGTGGACTAAAATATTATGAGTCCAGGTAATTTAATTGGCCCAAATTTAATTTTTCTTTTTTAATTATTTTTTTTATAATTTTCTTTTTCTGATTTTTGCTTTTCTTTTCCTAAAAATCCAATTATTGAGTAAATTAGCCTAAAATAACTACAAAATTTGAATTTTGGGAGTGACTTTGTTTTGTTTTTTATTTAATGATTTTTATTATTTTTTAATTTATTTTGGCCGAGGTAAAATATGGTGTTTACATCTTTTATTAGGACTATTCTGAGTATGGCTGCTAGTCCTCATTTAGAGAGTAGATGGATGTAATAACTACTTTTATGCATAATGATATGGAGGAAGAAATTTACATAGAACAACCTAAGGGTCTCAAGACAAAAGGAAAAGAAAATCATGTGATCAAGTTGAAAAAGAGCTTACTGTCTTGATGCAAGCTCCAACACAGTGGTGCAATAAGTTTGAATCTATTATATGAAAGTAAGGTCACAAGAAGTCTACTTCTAATCATTGTGTTTTTTGTGAACCATTTTGCTAATGATGATTTTATTATCTTGTTATATGTTAATGACATGCTTATTATTGCTTATTTTGCGAATTGAACTTGATATGTTATTTGTGATATATTATTTTAATTTTTTAAATATTTTCAATGATTAGATAAAACTGTGGTATATGATGCTAAATATTATCCATTTACATTTTTAATCTGTGATTTTTAAAATTTTATTTTAAATTACTAGATATCCATAGGTACACACCTCCCTATGGGGGTTATAAATTGGTACTTGTGACGGACATGGTTGGGATCTAGGAGAGCACTCCCCACCCCTGTGGGGTCCTGTTTCCTATTTATTCTGAAAGTTTAAAAGGTAATGAAGTTTGAAAGGTAATTTTGTATTAGATGTGATAAGAGTCATGCGAGGAATAAATACTTTTTATCCTACATCATTTACCTAAAATTACCTTTCATTACAAAACATTATTCCTAATCTGAACAACAACCAATCTAGTTCCATTACATTATCCATTGTTAGGTAAGCTTGACCATCTAATGCTGTTCAAAAACTCAGGTGTGTACAAATCTTATTTACTATTTGCATAAGAGTTTGATTTGCATCTATTATTAGAATTTAACTAAGTTTTCTTTTTCCCAAAAAGTAAGAAGGAATGTATTCATTGACTTTGTACACAATATCATGATTAATACAGAGTAAGCTTTGAATAATTTAATGGCTAACTAGTGCCCAATAAGTAAAAACAAGAGTTTAGGAACTTACCTTTATCTCTAGATGCAAGTGGGTACAAGTGGGTCTAAGCTAAAATGGAGAGAAAGAAAGAAATGGGATGGTTGAAGGAAGAGGAGAAAGGAAATGGATGGCTGATAGGGCTGGGGAGGAAAGACAGCTACTTCGTATCCCTCCCTCCGTCTGATGCTTTCTCCTTTTAAAGTTATGATATCTTCTTTTTTTTTTTTGGTTGGGTGGGACCCACTTGTTAAAAAAAGCACGGTATTACATGTTCAATCAATGTATTTTGTTGGAAAATGTTCAAAACACCTCCCATCTTGCATATATGGAGAATTTGTGTTGTCTAATCATGAATCAAGAGGTCTGTGAATCAATAAGTTTTTTTACAACCTCATACAAATCAAGATTAGCCTCTTGATTTGGTATTTCTACAAAAATGATCTTATCAATATGCTCATCAAATGGAAGCTTGAGCTCATGATGCAAGAACAATAGATGTGAGCATGAAGGAGTCCTCATTTTTTAAACTCTTGTGTAGATTATTGTAAGGAAAAGTTAAAGAGCTGTGTAAAATTTAAACTAATTTTATGTGATATAATCTCAAAATAAAAATTATTGAAAATTATTGAATTTTTTTTTCAAATGAACGATAAGATATAATAATTTTGTAATATAATGACAAATAAGGTATTAAAGGTTTAATTTATAATATGTTTTCTTGATAAATAATTACTCATAAGTATTATTACCTTGAGTTGCGATAATATGATGTTGCCTATATTATTCCCATTACTAAGTTGTGTCATATAATTCACATGCTAATGCTAATGTAATTTTCTTTAGCAAAAATCAATAAAGTGTATTTAAAAAACTAAACATTTGACTTCTTTTCTTAAAGATTTCATGCAGTGATGATAATTAAATTTTTTACTTAAAAGAAACATCCCAACTTTAACTTTTTTAAACACATTCTCTTGTCATAAATCTCTTATCAACTAATCCAACTTGATTTTGAAAAACTCTCCAATTTATATATGGCCGGTCTTCAAGTCTCAACCTCTTTTTTAATAGCTCTAAGTATTTTTGGTCATTTCAAGTTGCAAGTGAGAGTAATAAACAAATCTGAATATTCATCTGACTTACATATGACCATAGCATCTAGATAATTTTAAATCATGTATTGGACACCACTTGCAAATGACGAAGGAAAAATCACTCTCTTTCCAACTGATGAAAGTTGAGTATCACCTCTAGAACAGCTTCCAGTAGGGGACTGACATATTTTTTTATCTTATTTCCTTTTGATGACACTGTATACAAGACAATCTTTGTGATTCGATCATAGTATATGCATCAAACAAAAATTGTTTAAATAATTTTCTAGATGATCTCACAATCCTAACTTCATTAATTATATCTTGAATCCTAAAAGCAAAGAATTCCCTCATGCTTAATCTTGTATTTTTCCTAGAATGAACATCTCCTAAATCTCTTAAATGAATATAATCTCGATATCCATCTTCTCCATAAGGAAATAATAAAAGATATTGCAAGCCAAGTCATACGGGGCGTAACTCATTTACGCACTTTACAATTTCATAATATTTCTCAATTATAATGTCTCTGTTAGCCTCTATGTTGTCAATACCTCCAACAGTATGAACTGCTACTTCAGAAGATGTAGGAATATTATATGTCTTAACATCAAATTCTTTGTTTGCAATAAGTTGTCTAACTCTTGTTGATTCTTCTGTATCAAATTTGCCTCTTACCATCCTAAATGATTTAGCTAAAATGTTTTGTGCAATTGTTTTTAAAAATTTTTGTAGATGGATCCATCAGGTTGATATTTTTCTTAGAAAGCTTCTCCTATAGGGAAAAATGCTTCTATCCAAAGACAATGACAATGTTGTTGGCAAAATAGGTGTGTTGTGTTCTTTTACCAACATGTACGTGTGTATGTTATATCCAATATGTGTAGTAACCCTCACTCCTGTAGATTTAGATTTCGAGCATGACTAAACTTATGATTTTTGTCATACCTAATATGTAAAGAGTTCTAAGACATAATATTCCATACATATCATTTCCCTAATGTAACAGGTTTCATATTAATGATTGAACAAGCAATGAGAATATCGTCTCATAATTTAGCATTTTTTTATATTTTGTTATAGCTTTTTCATGTTAACCCAAAAGGAAACAAACTTTCCGATTAGAAGGATTTAAGCTTGGTATGATGGATTCATAATTACATGCAAATGGCTTTGTTATTATTATTTCAAAGTCTGGATTTCAATATTGTTGATTGACATCTATTTAGAACTGGCCTAAATGTAAATTGATAAAATAGTCTTCCATATTTTTTTAGTTTTTCCATGCTAATAAAAAAATTTTCTATTAGAAGGACTTAAAGTTTGCATAAAATTAAGATCTGTACATTTATATTTATTCTTACAATATTATCAAATTCAGTCAAATCTTCTTCATAGATGGTTAGCTTTGAGTTTTTCTGTTTCTCTAAAGTAAAACTTTAATAAGTCGTTAATGTATATTGGACAAAGTTATAAAACTCCTCTTAAATATTATTATTGTCACTACAAAAAAAATTAGTATTTTACGTTGGTTTTAAAACCATCATAATTTACTTTGATAAAATGGTGGTTTGTTGTATAGAATAGCGGTTTGCAATTGTCAATATGTGCTTGTAGATAACAGCATTTTTTACCTGATTTAGAAGTTAATTGCAACTTCGAATCTCTTTCATCTCAGAACTCATTCCTAATCCTTTCCCTAATCGTGTATGGTGCCGTGGCTGTGTCTCTATCTAGAGTTCGTGGAATAGCTGTGTCTGTGTGGTGGCTGGTAGTCTAGTTCGTCGTTGGTTCCCTTTGTCCAATCCACTGAATCGAGAGTTGGTGCGTTGATTCCTTTCGTGCGTTGCGGAAACTTCAAAGTTCGCCCCCTTCATGCAGAACTAAAATTTTAGAGTTGTTGAGTTTGTCAGAGTTTGTCGATTGGGTCTTCTCTTTTTGTAATGCGTTCTTTGAATTATCTCTGCCTCTATCTATATACGTCTCATTTCATGCTCGTGTTATGTTTTAGATAGGCTAGTGTTCAATAATTCTTAAGGTTCGATATTGGTTATTATTGACACAATTTGAAGACTCATTTTGACTTATTATAGGAAGGAAAACTCCAAAATAGCTCATTTGACACATGTGCATTAAACAATGATATATATTTCCATTTTGTTAGGCTATGGACCAAATCAAATGCTAGTTAGTTTAAGAGTTTATGTTTACAATGTTAGAATAATCTAACTGTATCTTGTGGTCTAAAATTAATTGGTATTTTAGGACCTATTTTTCTAATCAATTGGTATCAGAGCCTAGATTGTATGCTTTTAGGACCTATTTTTCAGATTTTTGGGCATAATTATATGAGTGTTAATTTTGGATTTTTTATCCATGTTTCGTACACACTTCTAGCTTAAAATCAAATAACATTTTGTAAAAATTTTCACCCAATTCCTTAGGATCATGGTAGATCTAGATGCAAAGAATCCATAAACACCAAAATTTATGTGTTTCATTCTCTGTTGAAATAGAATTTCATATCTACTATAGTCCATGGTTAGGGCTTCTCCATAAATCTAAAACTATTAGGGCTTTGAAAATTGTAAAATTTCTCCATAAATCGATTGTTAATCCTAAAATTTCTTGAGGATTAGTGTTAGATATGATCAAAACATGAAAACCCCATGAAAATCATGTAAAAAGTGAAGCAAATGAGTTCCAAAACACAAAACTTAGATTTTTTACCCTAGCGAAACCAATTCATAATCTAAGTTTCCATTTTTCGCTCAAATCATCAATTTTTAGTCAAGATTTGGTGGGGATTTAATTGAAATCGATATGGGACTGATTTTTCCAAGGAAACTATGTTGAAGTTGCATTAAAAACGTATCAAATGAAGGTCCTTGGTTGGGTTCCGTAGAGCACGGGCTGACCTGGTTGGAGGTTGCTAGGTCTGGGACATTCCTCATGCATACCATCAGCGTGTGGGGGAGTGTGAGCATTGTCTTGGTGGTGTTTTTCACCCCCGTTTCTTCCACCATATACCACTCTCCCTAAATTATTTTTGGGATATTTTTCCTAGTTTTTTAGTTGCTGTAATTATTTTTTTATAGAAAATATTAAATAATTTAATAATTTTAGTTAATTTTCTAGCTTAACTTTTATGTAAAATATACTAGAAAATTATTATTGAATGTTTTGGATTTAAATATAGTGTGCACTCTCCCTGTTTCATCGTCTAAAATTTTATACTTTCAGCTTGTTTGAATATAACATTTTTCTATGTCTGTTTGAACTATATAAGTACAAAACTATTTTTGGAATGCTGTCAAATTTCTTCTCCATGATTAGTGAAGGTGTTGGACATTTAAATTGATTCCTATATGAGAAATTTTCATTGATTAGTATGTGTGATTACCACCAAAGTGGGATTACCTGTATTAATTTGTGAAATTTTTTCATAAATTAGGAAATGTTTCTAGTTAAAACATATGATTTCTTGCCTATAGGGGATTATTGTATGTTTTAATTGGAAGCCTAATTAGATGATATTATTGGAGAATTCATTGGCCTAAGAGATCTGTCTGGCCAAAAGGGATAAGTTTTTGAAGTTAGTGTGTTCTTAGTGATTAACTTATCTGTAGGTTCTAATTTTTAGTTACATGTTCTGCCCAAAAGGAAGTGTGTGATTCTATGTTTGCCTCTCTATAAACTTATCTGTGAAATTCTAATTTTTTGTTACATGCTCTGCCTAAAGGGGAGTGTGTGCTTTTATTCTGACCTCTCTATAAATGCTTATTATATTTTCAAACTATTTATTAATGCCCTTTTATTTTGTCTAATGCATTCTTGTTTTGTCTTACACAGTTACTTTTTCACGAACAATTGTACTACTTTTATTGAAATATTGACTAGATCAAATTTAAAGAAATGGAAACAAGACATAGATTTTTCCTTAGGAATTGCTGATCTTGATATGGCACTTCGAATGGATAGGTCTGAGTTACATGAAGAATGTGCTATTGCTGAGATGAGAGCTTTTAGCTAAGTGGAAGAGATCTAATAGACTTAGCCTGATTGCTATCAAGAAGACCATTTCTGAGCATTTGCTGAGTGGATTGCTGACCTCTATAAGGTGTGACAATGTTAGGGGTGTAAGGGAATTTATGTTGCAGATGGTTCACATCCAAACTAAACTGAAAGCACTTGAAATTGAACTACTCGATTCTTTTGTCATTCCACATGCGTTAAATTCTTTGCCTACTGAGTTCTCATAGATCAAGACTACCTACAATACCATAAATGAGCAATGGACGTTGAATGACCTAATCACTAAATGTGTAGCTGAGGAAGAAAACTCAAAAAAGAAAAGAATGATTTGGCCCTTCGAACTTTCCATTCTAAACCTTATTTTGGCAAGGGTTCTAGTCTGAGTGAACCTACTGCTCCTGATAAAAGTCAGGATACTAAAATGCATGGTAATAGTCAGCATCGTGATGTAGGAGGTCCTAAATCCACTACCACCAAGAAGAGTCCTTGGTGCTTCTTATGTAAGACGAAGGGGGGCATAAGAGGAATGACTATTGTAGGTTCAAGACTTGGTTAGCAAACAAACAAAAATCTGGAGATAAATCCTTTCCTCTTATGTGTTTTGAAACTAACTTATTCGATGTCCCTATTGATTCTTGGTGGCTTGATAGTGGTTCCACTACTCATGTTGCTGTCTCTTTATAGGGGTTCATAAACCTGAGGAAACCTAGTCAAAAGGAAAGCAAGCTAAGAGTGGGAAATGATTTGGAAGTTGCTGTTGAGTCTGTTGGTGATGTCAGGTTGTGTCTTGACACTGGATTTGATACTGTTTTACATGACACTTTCTATGTACCTTTGTTTTGAAGGAATTTAATTTTACTTTCTTGTTTGGACAAATTTAGTTATCAGTTTACTTTTGGAGATGGAAAAATAAATGTATTGTTGAATTCTCAAATTATTGGTTTATTGGTTGTGGTTTTTTGATGGATGGATTATATAAATTGTCTTTGACTTCTGACATTCCATCTACTTCCCATAATATTAAGAATGTTGTTGCTAAAAGGCCTAAAATTAAAGAAAAATCCTCACTATTATGGCACAAATGCTTTGTCACGTTTCTAGAGAAAAAGTTGATCGATTAATTAAAGATGAAATTTTTCCTTCTCTAAATTTTAGTGACTTAGGAATTTGTGTAAACTGCATTAGAGGTAAACTCACTAAGTCCAAAAAGAAAGATGCAACTAGAAGTTTCAGTCTCCTTGAGATCATCTACATAGACATTAATGCACCTTTCTCTCCTTCTATTTATAGCAATAAATTATTTATCACTTTCATTGATGATTATTTCTGATTTAGCTATGTTTATTTGATTAAAGAAAAATCAGACGCTCTTGAAAAATTCAAAATTTTTAGAACTGAAGTTGAAAAACAATTAGGGAAAGTCATCAAGATAGTGAGATCTAATTGTGGTGGTAAGTATTATGGTAGATATGACGTTGTTGGGCAGCACATAGTACCATTTGCTAAATACTTGCAAGATTGTAGAATTGTTCCACAATATACCATGCCTGGTACTCCTGAACAAAATGGTTTGGTTGAAAGGCGAACTCGCACATTAAAAGACATGATGAAGAGCATGATGAGTAGGTCTAACTTGCTAGAATTTTTATGGGGTATAGCCTTAAAGACTGCTCTTTATATTCTTAACTGAGTCCATAGTAAATCTATTCCAAAAACACCTTTTGGGCTTTGGATTGACAGAAAACCTAGCTTAAATCATCTCTGTATTTGGGATTGCCCTGCAAAAGTGAGAATATATAATCCCTTAGAGAAAAAGATAAACCCTAGGACTAGTCGTTGTTTTTTCATTGAATATCCAGACCATGCAAGAGGATATAGGTTCTATTGTCCTAGCAAAGATACAAAAGTTGTGAAATCCATGAATGCGAAATTTCTAGAACTTGATGTAGCTAATTCTATTGCACCTCCTGTGGAGTCAATTATAGATGTAAACAAGACTGTTACTTTGTCCTTGCTTGTTTTTGATAATTGTGTTTTCTCTACCACTACTGATAAAGTTGATACTCCTGCTGAAAATGTCATTGATCTTCTTACTCCGGTTGTTGATCTGGATCCTCTTGCTTCAGTTATTGATCCACTATCAGTTGAAACTGTTGTGCAAATACTAGTGAAGAGATTAGTTAGATAGAGAAGGGCTACCATATCTGATGATTTCATGGTATATCTAAGCAAGAATATGTATGACATTAGAGATGTAATTGACCCACCTAATTTTCAGGATGCAGTTTCTTATGCTCAATAGGATATGTGGATGAGTGCTACGCAAGGTTCTGAAAACTAAACCGGTCACTAAACCGGTCGAGGTACTGATTCAAGGTTTAATGGTTCCACCGTGGTCGAACCAGAATATAATTAAATATATATTTATATTTATATATAAATATAAGTATTTATATATATATATATATATATATAATTATTTATATACTAATAAAATAAATACAAATTATAAAAATACAATATAAATCAATAATAAAATTATTTGAAACATAAAGAAATAGTGTCATAAAATAAAAAATAATTACATTATACAAACAACACAACATTAATCCACATAGCAATATAGCATCCAAATTAACGAAAATAAACATAATTCACATAGTTCATAATTTACAGTCTTACACCAACATAATATTAATCCACCATTATAGTCAATCATATTAACAATAACAATCTTAAACAAGTAAACAACACAAGTTCAACAATGTTCCATCAAAAGTAATCATAAAAAAGTTCACAAATTAAACAGGATCATCATAATTAGCATTAATTTGTTGAATATCTCCATCAAAAAAAATCATCTTCTTATTCATCTCCACCATCATGATCATCATGAAATGAAGGCTGCATTGTTGGTTCAGGCACACTAAATTCAGTATCAATATCTTTGCCTTTTTAACAAAATAAAAGACTTAGTTAATAGTAATACATAATGCCAATGCTTTTATATAGAACTATAAGAATAAGACTCACTAACATGATAAGAAGGAATGACATTGTCTTGATAGATTAAACTTTCAATCTCTTCATTACCAAACTCTGGCTCAGGATCTTCTTCGATCACTTAAAAGTCAACATTCTCAATACTTTCATAATCAATTGGATCATAGGTCCTTTTCTTTCAATGCAACCTAGAACAAATAAATAAAGTATTATAATAATTTTTCAGCTTACTAACCTAAAGTTTTAAACATAATAAATGGCGTCATTAATATAGAAATGTTAAATACTTAAATTATTAATATACTTAGATTTAAGACGCAAGTTATAAGTCACATATACAAGATCACTGAGTCTTTGATGCTCTAGCCTATTTCCCCTTTTAGTATGAATTTGGTCAAAAAGACTCCAATTTCGCTCACATCCTGAGGAAGAAGCTATTTGACTAAGGACACGATATGCTATCTTTTTTAAATATGGAGTACTAGAGCCAAGCAATGTCCACCATTGATCTACATAGATATGAATATAATTCTCAACATCAACCATCAATTATATATTATAGGTTTCAAAATATTAAAACAAATCAGCATATAAAAATAAAATTGCTTATTCGGTTGAAGCTCCTTGGCTGCTTTCAAAGTATTTGGCCTATCAAAACTTTCCTTGCATTCCTGATACACCTGTATCTCTTTCATTGCTTTAATTGGATCACTGCAAAGGCTTTTTATAACAAACAAGTTAAGTAAACCTTGCATGACCCTATGCTTCTCAATGAATTTTCTCATCATAAAAGAAAGTAGGATTCAAAAAGTAAGATGATGCATAGAGATTTTGATGCAAGTGCTTATCCCATCGAGCCTTAATGATTTCTGTATAAGGCTTGTACAAGTTTTTTCTATTCTTAAGCATATGCTTGATAACATTTTTAGCCCTTTGCATACCTTTATATACATATCCCAATGAGGGCTTTTCATCAGCATCTGCAATTCTCAACAATCTAATTAAAAGGCCTACAATCTTCATCACAGTAAGGCAATCATGCCAAAACTTACTATCCAAGATAATATCACTAATAGCTTTTCCATTAACACTTCTTGCTAGCATATGTCCAGTAAAATGCTTGTCTACAACCAAAGCTTGTAAGTCTTCCTTGTGTTCATAAATACTTTTTAATGTAATAAAAATAGTAGCAAAACGGGTAGCTCCTGGACGAGCAACTTCCTTTCAACCTGGTCTTTTTTCTAAGCCAAGACAAAAATACTATAATGGTTGTAAACAAATATAGTTATCTTTGAAGCACGGGATGCAAGGTTAGCTACATGGGGCATGCTGCCAATATCTTTCAAAATGAAATTCATGCAATGGGCAGCATTAGGAGACTAAAAAATATGTTCATACTTATCATGAATAAGTATCCCAGCATCCACATAATTAGTTGCATCGTCAGTCACCACATGCACAACATTATTAGGTCTAATCCCATTCAATAACATCAACAAACAAGCTAAATAATGTTGTGGCATTTTTTCACTATATCTTGAAGCATCAATAGATTTCAGAAAGGATATATACCAGCAGGAACAATACACCAAAAAATTGATTAGAGTTCGTTGCCTTTGATCAGTCCAACCATCATCAGCCATAAGTGTACAACCAGTTTCTTTTCATGAGCTCCGATAACTATCAACAAGTAGCTGACACTCCTTCTTAAGATCTCCCAACAAGTGAACACTCATTTCATCATAAGATGGACCTTTAAAACCAGGTCCAATAGCAACAATATCCATCCGATGCAGCTTGAAAATAATGGTGATTGAATTGCATTAAATGGAATGCCTGCATCAACAATCCATCTGGCTATTCCCAATTTAGCTTTATGTATGACCTCTTTGCTTAGCAAAAACACTTTTTAAAACTTGGTTGGGCTCCTGGAGTTGTCCTTGGTGCAAAATAATTACTAATTGGTTGGGAAGCACTGCTTTTCTCTTGCCTTTATCTCCAATACGTTGCATCTTAGTTGGTGGAGGTGGAGGAGTAATCTCTTGTTCTTCTTGTTCCTCTGCTTCATCATAATCATCACCAAAGCTCACTTTATCATCCTTATTTTTTTTATTTGTTCCAAATGTGCTAACATTTGGCATTTAACATCATAAGGAACTATTTTGCACAGAGCTATTTGTCTTTGTTTTCCTGCAAGATGCTGCTTCATCATATTAATCCCTCCTCCTTTATATCGTGTCAAACAAAACATATATGTGTACACTAGCTTTCCATTTTCGTGAGCTAAACTAACATGTTTCCATGTTGGATCACTTTTCCCACGACTAGAACCTGAGGAGGATTGTTTGTCAACAGTATTGCTCTCTCCTGTCTGATTATTAGAATTATCCATATCTGAAAAAAGTAAAATTACAAAATCTGCAACTCTAACTGATTTGGATTTAGGCATTTAACAATTAGCATACAAATCAAATGTAACAAATCTAAATCAATGCCCTAGAAGAATAACTAATAAGCTTATGAGCTAATAGCACAACACAGAACAATTATGGAAAATAGCAATCAACGTTACGGACGGACTCGAAGGCGGAACGGAAGGCCCGAAGGTGAAAGCTTGTCGCGGACGGCCCGGCAGCTGGTTGCTCCGGAGGTCGCTCGATGACAAAGGCAGGGAAGGTTAAATTGATAACGCAAACAAAACGACGTCGTTTAATTAAGCTGCGGTTAAAAAAAAGGATCAAAACCATCAACTGCACAGACCAGTGCCTGGTTGACTGGTTCAACCAGTTTAGAACCGGTTCATCAGTTTTTGACCCTACCGATTTTGCGAGATCGCCTGAACTGGTGAGGGGACCAACTCCCGGTCCGACCGGTTGAACCGGTCGGTCCGATCCAGTTTTCAGAACTTTGGTGCTATGCATGATGAAATAAAATCAATGGTTGAAAATAATGTATGGGAACTTGTTGAATTGCCTAAAAATTGAAAACTTATTGGTTACAAATGAATTTTAAAAACAAAGAAAGATTCTAAGGGAAACATTGAGCGGTATAAGGCTAGGCTTGTGGCAAAGGGTTTTACACAGAAAAAAAAAACATTGATTTTACTTAAACTTTCTCTCCTGTTTCATCCAAAGATTCTTTTAGAATAGTTATGGAGCTCATTTTGATATAGAGTTGCATCAGATGGATGTCAAAATGACTTTTCTGAATGGTGATCTTAGTGAGGTAGTATATATAAAACAACCAGAGGATTTTCAAGAAAGTGGAAATGAACACCTAGTATGCAAATTGAATAAGTCCATTTATGGTTTAAAACAGGCTTCTAGATAGTGGTATTTAAAATTTGATGAGGTAGTGACTTCCTTAGATTTTGAGGAAAACAAAGTTGATTAATGTATATACCTGAAGGTTAGTGGGAGTAGGATCATCTTTCTTGTTTTGTATGTCGATGACATTTTGCTTGCTTCTAATGACCTTACCTTACTTCATAAGACCAAACAGATATTGACAAAACTTCTTTAACATGAAAGATATTGGTGAAACTTCTTTTGTGTTATGAATTGAAATCCATAGAGATAGATCTCGTTGTCTACTTGGACTGTCATAGAGGGCTTACATAAGTCGAGTCCTACAAAGATTCAATATGCAAAAATTGCAAACCAAGTGATATTCTAATTATCAAAGGTGACAAATTCAATAAGACTTAGTGTTCCAAACATGAACTTGAAAAAAGCCAAATGAAAGATAAATCGTATGCTAGTACATTGGGGAGCCTGATGTATGCACAAGTTTACACTACACCCTATATTGCTTTCATAATTGGTGTTAGAAATTACTCTTAATCTAACCGTGATAATGATCATTACAGCTTTGTATTAGACCTGATATTGCTTATATAGTTGGTATTTTGGGTAGATTTCAATCTAACCCAGGTAATGATCATTGGGTAGTTCCTAAGAAAGTGATGAGATATTTGCAGAAAACTAAATATTACATGCTTGTGTATAGGAGTGTCAACAACTTAGAGATGGTAAGGTATATTGACTCATATCTTGCTGGGTGCCCTGATGACAAGAAGTCAACCTCCACCTATTTTTTTTGTTGGTTGGTGGTGCAATTAATTTCCTGGAAAAGTAAAAAGAAAATTCTGGTTGCCTTTTCTACTATGTAAGCTAAATTTGTTACATGTTATGTTGTTGCCACTCAAGCTGTATGGTTGAGACAGTTAGTGACAGGACTTTACATTATGGACTTTGTTGCTAGACCTTTAAAAACTTATTGTGATAACAGTGCTGCTGTGTTTTTCACTAAGAATAACAAGACGTCCAATAGTTCTAAATACTTGGAGTCGAAATATTTGATTATCAGATATCTCGTGAAGAACAAAAACATTATCGTTGAATACACTGATATAGATTCCGTGCTTGCTGATCATTTAACCAAAGGTCTTCGACCCACTGTCTTTAAAGGACATGTTGAGAACATGGGCATTTTGAGTTCCTTCAATGTGCTTGGTTAGTGGGAGCTTTTTGTATTTTATTAATCTATTGTTTTTGTATAATTCATGAGTATTATTTCATTTTTATGCAATTTATTATGCATTTATTTCAATTGTTATAATATATAAGCTTTTCAATTGTAATTTTTTTGGGAAACTCGGTATCCTTTGGCTTTTCGTATCTCTTGATTGATGCCATTCGTGAGTTTTGAGACATGATAGTTCTTCAAGAACTATACACTTTCTTTTGCTTCAAAAGCATGTTAGGAAGAGAAATTGTAAGGACTGACAATGAAATAGCATTGCTCTTACTTTGGGATCACTTTGAATGTTATTTTCTTGTCACACTCCACATTAATGACTGGTCGACGAGGTCAATAACATCTGTAACCATGTATTGATCATATATTGATAATGGATATATTGATTGTCATGATTCAATGTTATTTGATCTTTGATTGCATAAAGTCATACTTAGTTATTGCATCTTGGATCACAATTTTTTTTTAAAAAAATGTGGTCATGTTGTAAAATAAGTTACATTATTAGCCCGGGAGTCATTTTAAATAAAAGTTTTCTAAAATAAATTTAGATAATTAATTTTACCCAAGTGAGAGAATGTTAAAATAATCTAACTATAACTTATGGGCTAAAATTAATTAGTATTTTGATTTACAAAAAATGGGCTAATAATGTGATTCCTTTAAAGATGCATAAAGCCTAATAACTAATGATTCATCTAAATTGGCTTGGAACACCTAATTGGGTTAATGTGAATTATGAAGTATGGGTCTAACCTAATAAGCCCATGATATGAAAGCCCTAGGTTAAAATGTTTTCGTTAGGTCCCCTTTATCCTCACTAGAAAGCATTCAGTCGTCACTCTCCCAATTGTCCCATTGTTTATTAGATTCAAAGAGCAGTGAGTTGCAGAGAAAGACCAAGTCTCCCTATTCTTGCAAGTCTGTATATCAGCCACTAAGGACGATTGGGCATTGGAATCATATCGTCAATAGGTCATATCTAAATATTGTGTTATATGATCATACAATCTCTGTATTTTGTTTTTTACATACAACACCTTCCATTTTCCTCACATTGATATATTAAGTTCTAATATGACTTTGGACTTGATTAAACCGGAAAAAAGTGAACAATGCATTTTATTTCATACTAAATTTGGGATAGTCACATAGTTCAAACATTAAAAGCTTTAGAAATACAAATAACACAATAATAGATAAAAGGTTCTTCAATATCATTATTCAAAACTAACAACCACCCCAAAATGGTCCAAGATAAAACTATCATGCAACATTGTCATCTCTTTTGTATTCTTTATCACTTTGTTAATCTTATTACCTAACATTTGGCCCACTTCCTAATTCCCATCGAAGTCATTATCAATAGACTGACAGCTTAGACTTTTGGTAGGATTAAGGTTCTCGTTAGAGAAATATGAGTCATTATCAAGTCCATCATCATATTGCTACCCTAAAAACAACTTATAAATATTTTTTAACAGAAAATTTGTGAATAAATTAGAATGTAAAAGCACTTCAAAATGAACCAAGAAAAAAACCTTTCCTTTATTAGTAGAATCAGGCACATTTCTAATAAAGTGTTGACATTCAGTATAAGGTTTAGAGAAATTCCAAAGTTCACCAAAATAATCTTATCACCATCAGTCATATATCTGACAGTAAAAGTATTCCTATACTGCTTTCATCTTTCTTTGTAATTTCAATTTTCAAAGTAACTTCTTTCCAGCCAAATTATTCACCACTTTAGGAATAAGGTCATATTCTCCATCATTTGATACAAATTAAAATGAAGCACAAGAAAAAAATGTAAGAATATATGCTTAAGAATAGTGTAAACAAAATCATGAATAAGTTATAAATTAAATCTAGATAAACTAATTTATGTAATTTAGCTCATGTATTTTATCAAGTAGTTTCTTGGAATTACCTCATGCATTTTATCAAGTAGTTTCTCCACAATAATCTCCAGTAATCTCTCAGCCTCACGATAAAAAATGATAAAAGATGCACTGCCAATATCATCTGTTACCCTTACTTGAATTCTATACTTGCGTTTTGTATCACATATTAATAATAATGGGAGGGAAAGAGTACAACATTTGCATCCTTGATCCACAATTAAAACAACTCAACACTCAAGCAAATTATCTTGATTCTTTAATCCTTATCATGTTTTTTTTCCCAAGTCTCCTTAGCATTCTCATCTATACAACAGATCAATATGATATATTATCCTTCATCTTTGAACCTATTTATTGAACATATGAAAGTCTATATGGACTTTTCCATCAATGAAGTGATTCTATTTCCTTGAGATACATCATACAAATCCTACAGTATGCTTCTATCAGCAGTGGAAATCCTGTAAGTAATGAAAATTTAAATTAGTTAGACACTTACTTCAGCTTCACATTTTGTTCAAATCTTTCACATTTTTCACATAACATCCTTCTACATTCATGGGAGACCATTTTTGTACAAATCATGCAACCGTTGTAGTACCAACCAAAATCAATCTCCACAACCAAAAGTGTTGCCACAGTAAGAGATACACATGCCTATATCATTTTCAATAGTCAATAATTTCTTTGAAAAATAAGATACAATTAGCTTATGGACAGAAAATAACTTGCTCATGTCTCTAACTTCACTAACTTCATGAAGAGTTTTTCATTTTAAATCCTTCATTTCATCGGAGGAAGACCCATGATAGATTGAGTACATTTGACACCACACACAAATTTTCGTGACTGATTCACATCATTGACCCAAAAAATTTGATTAAATTATTTTTTTATATTAATGAAGATAAAATTCTAAATAAATGAAAAGGAAAACATATACATATATTGTTTCTTGAATTCATTGACTTATGCCAAATTAGGATTGATAAGTAACCTAGTCGCAAATAGAGAGTTCTCAAGCATGGGAACATATACTATCATCCTATATGAGAATTGTATGTTAAAGAGAAACATACTCCTTAAAAGATTCAATAATGGTTTAAATAGTTTAAGATATATATAAGGATAATACAAATGATCTTACTTTTATATTCCTTCACCATGCATGTTTGCAGTATCAGCATGACATTCTTCTCATTGTATTGAATAATGAAGCCTTCTAACTCATCAGCAAATTGATCCCACAAAACTGTTCTTGTTTGCAAAAATTTAATAGTTTTTTGAATAAAAATTGAAATAGAAACTATATATAATCAAAATACTTAATGCTTACGCAACAACCCCTAGTGGAAATGAAATTTTATTCTTTTCCTCATAAGAATCATCAATTTCAACTTCACCATTGATATAATCAATCACATTTGATATAAAAACTTAAATTGAATCAAAAATAAATCAAGCACATAATTTTTCAAAAACATAAACACTTAGAAATTATAGCAACACATAGGAATACACACACCTTTCAAGAAGGTTCTATTAGGTCCAACATTAATAATTTTATTCTAAGGAACTAGTTATAATACAAGCATTATTGTATCATTTCCTTCAAATTCACCAACAGATGTATTACAAAGGAAACTACTCCTCAATTTGTATGTAGTAGTCTTGAAGTGACCAATATTTTTCCCAATAGCAAACTTAGCAAACATGTAGACCTTTCCTTAATGCACAGTATCTTTATACTTGTAGATAAGAGGCTTCCTAATTGTAGATTGTATCCTAGTTCCCTAAAATTTAATGATAAAAAAATTTCAATATCTAACTAATAAATTATTCAAAATAGTATGTAATTTTTTTATCTTAATTAAATACCTCTTCATCATCAAGCACCATCTCTAGATTATCAATGACATCGTGATTATTGAAATTTGGCCTTAGCTGCATTCAAACAACCATAACCTTGATCCTAAATGACTGCCTTGTAATAGGTATTTCCCTTATAAAATTATACTTTGCAGCCAGGCCCTAATGTAGACTGTGGTGTTGAAAGTGCTTGGTTTCTTTGTTGCCTGAACTTCTCAATTATGCATATGCTAACAAATGTACAAACATGCTTATCAATGTTGTTTGGAATAAATATATATACATATATATAGCAGCTTTTAACATTTTTAATTAAAGCAATTATTTCTCCATAATTGAGTAATGATGATTGTGGAAGGCCTAGAGATGTAGCTCCTGACAACTCTTAACATCCGCACAATTATTTATCTAGGATTGAAACAGTTGTATGATTGTAGAAGGCCCAGAGACTGCAACTCTCAACATTGTTTCATTGAGGTAATATTATACGTTATTGTTATGTGTGTGTGTGTGTATATTATTCTATCTCTTTTTTGTGGATACATTCAAAATTTAGTCAGTGTGTATTGTATTATGTCTCTTTTTGTGGGTACGTTCTAAAATTTTTGTTAAATAACTTGCAAATGGTGCTTAAATTAGTTAGTAACCGTCACAGTTTGAACCATTCACATCATTGTTTATTGTTAATAATTTCACAAGGCACTCACTACAAGTAAGAATACAATTTGTTGGTATTAATTGTTGAGATACCTAGACGATACTTTGTGACTGAGAATTTGGTGCTCATTTAATTGAGATACATAAAAGACATGAATCTAAAGTTAGATCTTAACTAGAGTTCAAGTTGACACTACTTGGCTGGTGGGAAAAGAAGGGAATAAGCTGATGTGGCAATTTTAGAGAATTTAGGGCCTGTTTGGTTCCTGTTTTTGAAAATAATTTTATGTTTTTAAAAATAAAAATAATAATAAAACATGTTTGGACTGACGTTTTCTAGCCTTTGTTTTAAAAATAAAAAGCAATGTTGGTATTTTAAAAATTAAAAAGCAGATAGAAGATGTTTTTAAGCTTTTGTTCCAGGAACAAGTGAAAAACACGGAGAACAACTGGTTCATTAATGGTATTATTATAATTATAGTTCATTCTGAAAAATAAACTTGAGACTCTATCAAAACTTCACACAAAGGCAGGTCATCTCATTTTGGCCCTAGCCGACCACTCTCTTGTGTTGCTGTAACTATGTCGCCATCACCATTGTGTGGTGCTTTTATTGTTGTTGTGTTGTCACCACTATAGACCAGTTGCATTTTTCAACAAAGGGGTGAGGTTCTCACCACTACTTGCTCCCTCTTAATAGGATATTAATCCTTATGAGTTTCTCATTTGCCTCTTTTTTCTTTTGTGGATTTACATCTCTTTTTGGGGCTTTTGGTAGAAACTAGTGAATAGAATACATTGCATATCATTCTTAGGTAGAATCTTTTAGAGTGTGTTTAGATAAGGTATTTTAGGAAGGAAATGTAAAATTTTAGAGAATTTAAAATTCATCATTACAAAATATCATGTTCGGCTATTTAATTGAAGAATTTTAAAAATTTGGAGGCATTTGTTGGGTTGGTTCTCTCCTATTGAGGCCCAAGCCCAATTTCCTTAAACATGTCACTTACATGCTTTGAATAAGGTTACTCTCGCCCTAATCAGTGGGTGCAGAGAGTGTGAGAAGAAAAAAGGAGGGGAGGCGTAATTTTTTTTTTTTTTTGCTCTGAACAGTTTTCTTCAAATAAGTAACCGGATGGTCAAATCTTGTCCGATTGAGCTGAAATTTTAACTGGAGATTCCTCACTCATAGTTTCATAGTGGACGGTACGATTTGCGAGCAGAGCACTAAATAATTTCTAGAAAATTCGTGAACAGACCCTATTTTTTTTGTGACGTTTTGAGCTCTTCTTTGATGTTTTCATCTTGTTGATAACTTTGGGCACTTGTGGGTGACCATTTGATATTGTGGAAGGGTTGTATATGTGTGCTCAATGCTTGTAAGGCTCCTTGTACCTCTGTTTGTTGATAGTGGAGATTTACCATCCCGTGAGTTTTTTAACACTCTCACATTGAGGAGTTTTTCCCACGTTAAATTTAGTATTTATGTTTTCTGCCATATTTTGATTTTTGTTGTTGTGTTTGCTACTGTATTGGTATCGAATTACTACCATATTGTTATTCCAGAGGAAGTTTCGCTGTTTCTGCTGCTAGTTTTTAACAAACTAGTATCAGAACTCCTTTGGTTTGTGGAATCTGTGGAATTTGTCTTGTGAATAATGGAAGCTAATACCAATAGAATGATTACTCTGAATGGTCTTAATTATAACATTTGGAAGGCAAAAATGGAATATTTGCTTTATGTCAAAAAATTTCATCAACCAGTGTTTGCTACTGCGAAGCCTAATGATAAAACTGATGAAGAATGGACTTTGTTGCATAGACAAGTTTCTGGATATATTAGGCAGTGGGTAGATGATAATGTGTTGAACCATATTATTGAAGAAACACATGCTCGGACTCTATGGTCTAAGCTTGAAGAGTTGTATGCTCGAAAAACTGGGACTAATAAGATGTTTTTAATAAAGCAGTTGCTGGCTTTGAAATATATTGATGGAACACCAATGACAGATCACTTGAACAACTTCTAGGGAATTATGAATCAGTTATTCTGCCATGGGTATCAAGTTTGATGAAGAAATTCAGGGGTTATTGCTTCTTGGCTCCTTACCAGAATCTTGGGAAATTCTCAGAACTTCATTGTTCAATTCTGCTGACGGCGTAATCTCTCTGGATCTTGCCAAGAGTAGTGTGTTGAATGAAGAAATACGAAGAAAATCACAAGGCACATCATCTACACAGTTAGATGTTTTGGTTTTTTAGTTTAGGGGGAGAAGCAAGAGCCGAGGTCCTAAAAATAGAGACCAAAGAAGAAGTAAGTCCAGAGGCAGGTATAAAAATGTTGAGTGTCACCATTGTGGTCAAAAAGGCCATATAAAGAAATTCTGTTGGAAGCTAAAAAAGGAGAATGGCAAGGCTAGTGAAGACAAGAACAAAAAGAAAGATGATAGCAGTGATGAAGATAGGATTAATGCAACTTCTGATGACATCCTTATAGTTGAAGAGTATGAATCTGTGAACCTTGCTAATAATGCAACCAGTTAGGTGGTTGATAGTGGTGCTTCCATTCATGTTACATCTAGGAGGGATTTATTTACATCTTACACTCCTGGTGACTTTGGTGATGTGAGAATGGCTCATAAAGATGTAGCAAAATGTGTTGGTGTTGGACAGGTTTGCTTGGAGACCTCAAATGGTTCCAAATTAATTTCTCAAGCATGTGAAATATGTTCCAGATATTCGATTAAACTTGCTTTCTGTTGGTATGTTGTGCGATGAAAATTATGACAGTTTATTTTCCCGGATAGCTAGAAACTCACTAAGGGTTCCATGGTTGTGGCTAGAGGTACTAAGCACTCTACACTTTTCTTGACTCAAGCAAAAGTTATCAGAGATGTTCTTAATGCAGCTGAGACTGTTGATGGAACTGACTTGTGGCATAAGAGATTGGGTCATATGAGTGAGAAAGGGATGACTATGTTAGCCAAGAAGAATGTGTTGTCTGGTTTTTAAAAGTGCACATTCGCATAAATGTACTCATTGCCTTCCTGGAAAACAAAAACAGGGTTTCTTTCAAGAGTCACCCACCTTCAAGAAAGTCGGAGATATTTGATTTGGTGCACTCTGATGTCTGTGGTCCTATGAAGATAAGAACACTTAGGGGGTTTGTCTATTTTGCAACATTTATTGATCATCATTCCAGAAAAATATGGATTTACACATTGAAGACCAAAGACCAAGTTTTGGGTGTGTTCAAGCAATTTCAGGCTTCAGTTGAGAGAGAAACTGGGAAGAAGCTGAAATGTATTCGCACAGACAATGGTAGTGAGTGTTCAGGGCCATTTGATGCTTATTGTAAAGAGTACGTAATCAGACATTAGAAAACTTCTCCAAAGACTCCTCAATTGAATGGCTTGGCTGAAAGGATGAACAGAACCTTGGTTGAAAGAATTAGGTGCTTGTTATCACAAGCTGGATTGCCAAAATCCTTTTGGGGTGAAGCTTTGAGTACAGTTGTTTATGTCTTGAATCGATCACCATGTGTTCCTTTACAGTATGAAGTGTCAGAAAAGGTGTGGTTAGGTAAAGATGTCTCTTATGATCACTTAAGGGTCTTTGGGTGTAAAGCCTTTGTTCATGTTCCTAATGATGAGAGATCCAAGCTTGATATGAAGACGAGACAATGTATTTTTATTGGTTATGGCATGGATGAATTTGGCTACAAGCTTTATGATCCTGTTGATAAGAAGATAATCCAAAGCAGAGATGTTGTGTTTTTTGAAGATCAAATATTGAAGAACATTGACAATGCAGAAAAATTAGTGGTTCAGTCTAGTGATGATCTTTCTGACTGCATATTGTTCCTCCTACACCTAGAAAAGAGGATGGTAGAGCTGAAGCTCAAGATGATCAGCAGGATATAGGTGCAGGTGAAGATGAAACAATTGATCCAGTACATGATAGAGTTGATGATGATGCTCATGAAGAACAACCAGCTTTGGAAATCCTTGAAAATGCACTTAGAAGGTCTACAAGAGACAAGAAGCCTTCATTAAGGTATTCTGCATGTGAGTTTGTCTTGTTGACTGACGAGGGAGAACCTGAGTGTTTTGAAGAGGCTATGGAAGATGAACATAAAGCTCAGTGGATTGAAGCCATGCGAGAGGAGATGAAGTCCTTGCATGAGAATGAAACCTATGAGAATGAACCTGTGCTAGTTGGCTTTACTAATGCAAATATGGTAGGAGATATTGATTCTCAAAAATCTACTTTAGGTTACTTGGTCAAATTTGTTGGGGGAGCTATAGCATGGCAGTCAAGGTTACAAAAGTGTGTTGCACTTTCTACTATAGAGGCAGAGTTCATTGCAGCAACTGAAGCTTGCAAAGAGTTGTTATGGATGAAGAATTTTCTCCATGAGCTTGGTTTTAAGCAAGACCGTTATGTGTTGTTTTGTGGCAACCAAAGTGCTATTCATCTTGGTAAGAATTCTACCTTTTCATACAAGGTCCAAACATACTGATGTTAGGTATCATTGGATACGAGATGTGTTAAATTCCAAATTGTTGGAATTAGAGAAAATTCATACTGATGATAATGGTGCTGATATGATGACGAAAGCATTGTCAAGATAGAAGCTTGAAGCATGTTGTTTGATCACCGGGATGGCGAGGGCCTCCACCTAGTCGAGAAGGGGAAGATTTGTTGGGTAGGTTCTCTCCTATTGAGGCCTAAGCCTAATTTTCTTAAGCATGTCACTTACATGCTTTGGATAGGGTTACTCTCACCCTAATCAGTGGCTGCAGAGAGTGTGAGAAGAAAAAATGAGGGGAGGCGCAGTTTATTTTCAATTCTGAGCAGTTTTCTTCAAACGAGCGATCGGGTGGACAAATCTTGTCCGATTGAGTTGAAATTTTAACTGGAGATTTCTCACTCATAGTTCTTCATAGTGACAGTGCGATTTGTGAACAGAGCACTAAATAATTCCCAAAAAATTCGTGAACAAACCCTATTTTTCTAGTGACGTTTTGAACTCTTCTTTGATGTTTTCATCTTGTTGATGACTTTGGGCCCTTGTGGGTGACCATTTGATGTTGTGGAAGGGTTGTATATGTGTGTCCAGTGCTTGTAAGACTCCTTGTACCTCTGTTTGTTGATAGTGGAGATTTTACCGTCCCGTGAGCTTTTTAACTCTCTCACATTGAGGAGTTTTTCCCACGTTAAATTTGGTGTTCATGTTTTCTGCCATATTTTGATTTTTGTTGTTGTGTTTGCTGCTATATTGGTATTGGATTCTTGCCATATTATTATTCTAGGGGAAGTTTCGTTGTTTCTGCTGCTAGTTTTTAACAGCATTGTTAGCGAGTAATTTTTTATCGAAAATAAAGGATTTCAAATGATACCATTTTAGGTGGAATTTTCTGAAATTCCTCATCCCCTTTTCACCTTTGTTCATTTTGTGTCCCTCTACTCAGTTTTCGATGATCGAATTTTTCCCATGTTGCATGCTTGCCATGGCCTCTATTGCAAAGCTTGATAGCAACCTTGAATATTGCAGCACCAATTGTATCGTCCCTGGCTTCCAGTGATGGATCACAGCAAGACCTAAAATACTGGGAGGAGATGGTTGAGCTAATCTTGATGAGATTAAACTCATAATGGATAGTGGTTCTTGCTGCAGAGGGTGCAGAACTTGACCAATTTTTGATTTTGTGAAATCTCAAAGGCCCTCTCTATGATTTTTTTTTTTTTCTATTTTTCTCCTCTCATGCTCAAAACATTAGTCTCTTTGGTAGGAGAAACGAAAGAGAGAGAAGAGGAGGGTATGCGTTTCTTATGTATTTGTAAGAGACAAAGAAGGGAGAGCAGAGCAAAAGAGAGTACTGAAAGAGTGAATTCTAATAAGTATAACTTTATGAATCATTATCCAAACAAGAAATCTTATAATTTCTTCAATTCAAATTATTGCAATTCACTTTATTTGTATTTGAAACTCTTCAAAATTTTAAAATATTTTATCCAAACACATTAGGGATTTTGGTAGAAATCAATCAATATACCAAATAGCATCTGGTTCCTATTTTTTTCTTAGGTTGAATCTTTTCCTTCTGTCCATCATCTCTTATTTTCAAACAATCATTCAGAAAGAACCATGAAAAAATGGATGGATATTGTGAAGGTGGGTCTCATTTGAGAAGATCCACCCACAACGGTTGCCCATGACCACTTAATAATGAACAACTATCAAATGGTTGAGTTTGATTAAATTAGATGATTATATATGAGTTAATGTCCTTGCTTATTGGTAGATGGATACCGTGTGCCTAATTTTGATAGATAGGTCTTTATTAATTTGTTGCACTATTAAATCATAAAACTAGAGGATCGTTTAATTTTACTCAATTTTAGGTCTCATTTTTTTGTGATGATTATTTTTATTCATTCATTGCAGGGTAAAAAAAAAATCAATATTTCACTTTGGCATTACGTTTTGTATGTTTTAATGTCTAAGCCCCTTGAAATGGCTTAGCTGTAAGTCTGGGTGTAAGAAAAATTGTGCTTTTTACATAGTCCAAGATAAGATATTGGTGTCTCTATTAAATGTTCTATTATATATGATACATCTAATATATGGATTTCTGTTATTATATTCATATAAGAAGCCGAAGAATACATAATTTTATATCATTTACTAAAAAATTCATTCTAAAATAATAAAAAAATATAAATTCTCATATCATTTCAAAAAAAGAGAAAATTGTAGTATGTGTAAAATGATAAAAAAAAAACTAAAAAAAAATCTTAGTGAGTACATGTAGCGCAAGTAGTATGGTCCCCACCTTCATCCTCATTTATTAAATTCATCCTCACCTTGTCACAGGTAATCGCCGTGAATGCCCGCAGTTGCGAGGATTTTTGCCATCCCTATTAGCAATAGCTTGCCAAGTAGAAATCTAATTAGAGAGAAGAGCCATTGCAGGATCTATCATTCTTAACCGTATCTCTATTGTGTTAAAATCTGTATTGCATCCAGTTCAATTAGGACCTGTATATGAGATAATAACATGTACTTATCATAATTATGTCATTATTTTTTGGTCCGAGTTGATACTCATTGGGACTATAGCCTATTCAATAGTGGAATATGCTTATTAATTGGGACAATAGACTGTTCAACTGTAGAATATAGACTGTCCATGGTGTTGGCTTTGTGTATTTTTGTGTCTCCAATGTGAATAGTTATGCTAGAATTATTGAGTAACGTATTTTATTGATATAATATGTTTCCAAACCTTGCTCTATGCTAATATTGTTATAGATGACAACTAAGAAATTTGAAACACAAGACAACCTACTTTGGGGAAAGAAATGTGTTAAAGCTTTTATTGATGTCATGGTTGAAGAGGTCTAAAAAGGGAATATGAAAAATGGTGCATTTTTGCCTAAATACTGGAGTAATATGTTAAATGTACTTAATGCAAGGACTATCTGTTCTTTCACCATGAAACAAATAAAGCAAAAGTTTAATAGGTTGAGGACCAAACACGGGGTCTTTTCTCACCTCCTACAGCAAACTAGTTTAGGTTGGGATGCTGAAAACAACGCTATTACTGCTGAAGAAAAAGTTTGACAAAACTATACTTGGGCATATGTCAAATTAATTTATACTTTTTTTATATATTAATGAAGTATTTAATTACAATATAATTAATAAGTTTGGCATTCTTATTTTAGGCACATCTTGAAGCTGTACCATTAAAACAAAAATGGAATACTTCACCATTCATCAACTCAAGACCCTCCAAATACAGATGATGAGTAAGAACTTGAAGATGAATATCTTAATACTGGGATTCATGTAGGTCTTGATGCAGATAGTCTAAATGATGTTGTCACAGAACCCACTTAGTGCGTCGCTTGTAATGGAAAGTGCACCATGCAAGTATAAAATCGTAGGTCCAAGAAAGGAGCTTTCAAATGAGTGATGCAATTTAAGCATGGGCTGAGGCCTCTAAAGCAAGAGCGGAAGCTTCAATCACTAGGGCTAAACATAGGGCAAAAAGTTTGGAAGTTACTAGTTCTGCTATGGTTGAATATACCGTTGTTAAGTGTGTTGCCACTCTTGAAGAAATTGATGATGCCTCACATGACTCTTATATGCAAGCTTTGGAAAAATTTAAAGATGTTGATTGGGGAGAAACGTTTATGAATATATCTAAAGATAGGAAGAAGGCATGGCTGGAGTGGCTTCAATGATTGTATTATTAGTAAATCACTTTTTGAAAGGCCCCATTGCAACAATAGCATTTTGTGTCATGTAGAAAATGGGTTGACATGTAGAAAATGTATGTAGTATTTCACTTTCGGAGAAGTTCCATTACAGCAAATGTATTTTGTCTATGGGCTGATATGCAGAAAATGTATGTAGTAAATCATTTTTGTTGTGTAGAAAATGGGCTGAAATGAGCCTCCAATTGTCCATAGATCAATTAGGACCTCATTGATGATGAATTGTTGTTTTTAGAAAAACAATTGCTCTAATGTTATTATTTGCTTTCTATTTTATTATGGCATTGATTTTTTATTGAAAATTTTACAACTTTTATTTGCTTATTCACGAGGATTAAGCTCCAAAGATTTTGGCCTTTTATTTTTATATAATATGTGTTTCCGCTTGATTCTACCATAGCATCTAGATTCAAAAGAGACATATAAATCCAAAAGAGCTTAAAGTGAGTCTAAATTTTTAAACCGTATATCTATCATATCTTACAAAGTTCAAATTGTATACTTTTAAAGTTCATAATAACTGTCACAAATTCACAATAGCGTTCACCATTTTAAATGAAAAAAAAAATCTTTACAAAATGATGAATTTTATCATTTTTAAATATTGTAAGAGTAGAAATTTATTTAAATATAAATAATTGTCATTTGCAAAAGCTTTTTATCAAGCAGGTTTTTCTTTTTCTTTCTTTTGTCTTTAAACCTTGTTCTCAAAACAAATTATACGAATGCATTTTTTCATTTTTTTAAACTCCAAGAACTGTTTTAAGAACAAATTATCCAAACATTTTTTTTTATTTGTTTTTCTTCAAAATGGCTTTGGAATCTTATTTTATAAAATTGGATCTGAAAATAATGAAACAAAATAGAACCAAACAAGCCCTAATGTGATGATTCTAGAGAATTTAATGTGATAGTTCTACAATGAGTGTTTCAGAATTATCATAATTAATATATTAAAAATATATAACTAGATTATAAATAACTTCTAAAAATAAATAAATAAAAATAAATATGAGAGAGAACTTTGTAGAGAGGAGTAACTTTAGTATCCCGAGTGAGAAGTCTCATACTCAAAGGGTGTGATGATATTTTGTAAAAGACAAAAAGTTGCGTAAACCTTATACATTTACATATTCTCATTTTATGAGTTTCTTTCAATTTTTTCTTTACAACCCAAAATGAAACTTCTCTACAAACCTACAATTTGTGAGCTATTAAACTTGGGAATTCTTGCAATTGGAAATGCAAATGAGACATTAAACTTTGTAATGTATGGAAATTTAACTTTTAGTGTCTCTCAATACTCACATTTGTTTATTTCTTACTAGCAAATTACGAGGCATTAACATGTCTCTCAATTTATATTTTTAAATTTTTATCTTTCTAATTATAACTTTAAATTGTAAGTGAAAATAGAAAGTTAAATTTTAATGTAATTGTAACTTCAAGGATAACAATTTTATATATGTCTCATTAGTTGGTTACTAATGACAATTTCAGAAAATAAAAAATAGAGACCAAAAGGGATAATTCCCATTATAAAATAGAATAGAAGACTAGATGATTATGTATTAAAAATTACAATATTCTTTAAAAAAAAGATTAGCTTGGGTAAATAATTAGTAAAATAAAAATAGTATCTTTTTATTTTCAATTAAAAAGAAATAAAATAATTATTTCATTAATTAAATTTTTTTAAAAATAAAATTTGTACCAAAGAAGGAGGCTAAATATTAAAAGTTTAAGTTATTTTATTTTATATATATTAAAAATATATAATATTATCCAAAAATTTAATTTTTTTCGTACAAGAAAATATAAATGTTTTGGAGAATATTATATATTTTAAGAAATATATAAAATAAAAATATGAATTTGGAATCACAAAATTATAACATGACGCTTGGTACATGAAATAATGATTCTATGAAATCAGAATAGAATAGGAATACAATGGAATGAAATAGTCATTCCTATTCTACAGTTTGGTAACTTTTAGAATATAATGTCTTTTCAAGCCACTCTATTGTTTGATACATAGAATCACTGTAGAATAGAATTAAAATTAATGTAAATGACATAAATATTCCTTATAAGAAAAAATCTTTTCAACATTAACAATAATATTTAATTTTAATTTTTTAATAATTTAATTAGAATAAATGTTGTCATCTTTCAAAAAAATAATGTTATCACATTAAGTAAATATTCATATTTATTTTTATACATAAATAAATTTTTAAATCAAAGATAGAAGATCTACGTGATACTAAAAATTATAATGATAAACTAAAATATTATCAAGGTTAATAAGTAATCAAATGCATAAAATTTAACCATAAAAAAATTACGCTCTTAACTAAAAAAACATTAAGAAAGACAATATTTTATTATCAAAAGAAATAAGAAGGACAATATGTATAATTATATAAAAATTTTAAGGATATATTGGGAATAAATAATTTTAATTCTATTTCATAGAGTATGGAATTTCAATTTCACCTCTCTATGAGGAAATAAATTTCATACTCTATTCTTGATTTCATGGAATGAGACATAGAATAAAATTACCATTCCATGATTTTTTTGCAAGCAAACATAAAAATGCTATATTTCATAAAATGAATATGAAATGGAATCATCATTGTTACGTACCAAATATCACATAATATGTTTGGAATCAGAATATTTGAGAATTAATTTAACTTATAAATTAAAACTTTTGTTTAAAAAATTATAAAATAATAATTGATTTGATTGTAAAATTCTTGTTCTTTTAGTTGTGTTCATTTCAAAATCTACTTAAATTTGATTGGATTGGATTTAATTTGATATGATATTAGTTTTAATTATTTGAATTGGTGATTTTGTTTTCTTAATTTAACTAGTTTTTACCTATACTAGTAAGAGTAATATATATATCTGTTTATAAAAAAGATCATAAACTTAATAGGAGAAATAGCACGCCCACTTAGACAAATGTAAGGTCATTCAAAATAAATGACTCAGTTATTAGGAGTATGATCTGAACTTAACGTAACTTTTTTCTCTTTATCTAGAAAAAATACAAAAACACATAGTGAGTTATATAACTTATATCTTACATAGTAAAATTTGAAATAAAATTGTCACTTATATCTTAGGAAGAGAAGAAAGTTAACAATAATAACAATGAAATGAGAATCATTTATAAATTCAAGTATTCAAAAATTCTTTAAGAAAACATGATTACTAATAAGGTAAAACAAATCCTTGTGAATGAATAATAAGAGTTTGAGACATATTAAATAAAATGACATATAGCTATCTTATTATCCAAATTATTTATATTTAAATAAAATAAAAATTTACCATGTGATTTGCAAGCACTTTGAAATAATAATAAGAAATAGTTTAAGGTTTAAAACTTCTCTCAAGTATAAAATAATATAATAATGTTAATGAACATATAATACATAATAACATATTAACGATATATTGTGACATTTAAAATTTTTAATTATGCAAATTTGAATTTTTAGACTTCTTAATAATTTAAAAGTTTTTAAAAATTTAAGTTAGAACTTAGTATTTATCTCATTCATAGTCAGATTACTTATTTAGGACTCAAAATGTGCACCTTAAACATTCTCAATTTATGAGACATTTAACTTCTAGCATATTAACAATGTCAAATAATACCCAAGACTCAAGAGGTGGCCCCCAAACATTTTTTGTGACACTTTGCTTTTGGTATATTGATAAAATCAAATATGTTTTCTTATTTCAATCCTAAGCAAACATAGTATGAGACTAGTAACTCCCATATTAGTTGGGATGCAATTAAAATGCACCGAGGCTAACAACTATTAATGTTAATTGTAGTGTCCTGACTAAGCTCCTTATATACAGATTTCAACAATTACTAACATTTATTCATGTTGAATATCATTCTAATATAGTTCTTATAATTTATTTATTAATCAAACATTCAAAGACAAAGCATTATTAATCATTTAACAGTACTAGGAATTTAATAGTTTCTTACTTCACAAATAAACATATTATCCCATCTATTAATATCAAAATGAGGGATTAAAGAAAATATTTATCCCAAGAGTTCTTAAAGTTATCATAAGCACGGATTAAACTTTAGAAGATTTTTAAAAAAATATAAGATTAATAAAATAAATATTAATAACTCTGACAATTATTAAATAGGTCAATATAGAAAAAAAAAATAGGTCAAGAATATTTATTAACATTACAACAAAGGAAAATAATTAATTTAAAAATTTTAAAATCCTTAAAATAGCACAATAGACATTAACTATTCACAATCACAGAAGAAATCTCTTACTTTCTTATCTCATTAAGCTTCCCTTTGAAGTGGAGCACTGTTAAAGACCTATAATCCATTCAATATTGCCAAACAATTATTTCTGTGAACTTAATTAGTCTAAACACCATTAAATCTTAAAAATCTTTAAATTAGGCCCTAAATCCCTAATAGTAGGTTAACTTCTAATTTATCCTAAATACTCAAAAATAAAAGAGTCAGACATCTTATAATTTATCTTAAGAAGTAAAGATATAAAAGGAAAGGCTGGGACACTAACACGAGCCACCACCACAACGCCAATCATCCAAACAACCTGAAAAAATATGGAAGAATAAAAAGGAGAGGGTGATATAGTAGCCAAGCAAGCAAAATCAGATGGAGATTTGGAAAAAAAAAAAAAAAATGGCAAGGCCACGAAATCTAACGGAGGAGGAAGAGGGGTAGAAGCTCCTTGGCTTGCTGCATGGTGAAGCTACAAAGGAGAAGAAAGAGAGAAAAAGAAAATGGGACTGCTGTGGGATTTGACATAAAAAGACCATCATGCGCTTAAAAAAAAATCCCTCCTTAACTTTTTTTTTTTTTGGTCTAACTTACGAGGTGCTACAAGTTTTTTTCTATTTTTTCTTTATAACCCAAAATGTGACTTCTCTACAAGCTTACATTTGTGAAACTTGGGAATTCTGGCAATCAGAAATGTAAAAGAGATATTAAACTTTTTGAGGTATGAAAGTTTAATTTTTAGTATCTCTCAATTCTCAGACTTACTTTATTTCTTATGAGTTATGACTTAAAGAAAAGAAATTCTGTCCTTACACAAACAAAGAAAAGAAATTATGTATTAAAAATTACAATGTTCTAAAAAAAATTAGCTTAGGTAAATAATTGATATAATTAAAAACTAGTTTCTTTTTATTTTCAATTAAAAAATAAATGAAATAATTATTTCATTAATTATAATTTTTAAAAAATAAAATTTGTATCAAAGAAAGAGGCTAAACATTAAAAATTTTAGTTATTTTTATTTTATATATATTAAAAATATATAATTATCCAAAAATTTACTTTTTTGGGTACAGAAAAAACAAAAATTTTGGAGAATATTATATATTTTTAAGAAATATATAAAATAAAAAATTAATTTGGAATCACAAAATTATAATATGTTTGGAATCATAAAATTTGAGAATTAATTTTACTTATATATAAAAACTTTTGTTAAAAGAATTATAAAATAATAATTGATTTGATTGTAAAATTCATGTTATTTTAGTTATCTTCAATTCAAAATCTACTTAAATTTACTTGGATTGGATTTAATTTGATATGATTTTAGTTTTAATTATTTGAATTGATGATTTTTTTCTTAATTTAACTAGTTTTTACCAATTCTAGTAAGAGTAATAAAATAAAATTATTAAAATAGAATAATTTTTATTTTTTATGTGTTCTAAACATAGAAATTAATTTATAAAAATAGGTTAAATTATATTTTTATACTAAGTTTTTTAAAATGAATATTAATTTAAAAAAAATTATAAAATAATAATTGAGTTGATTGTAAAATTCTTGTTATTTTAGTTATCTTCAATTCAAAATCTACTTAAATTTGATTGGATTGGATTTAATTTGATATGATTTTAGTTTTAATTATTTGAATTGATGATTTTTTTCTTAATTTAACTAGTTTTTACCAATTCTAGTAAGAGTAATAAAATAAAATTATTAAAAGAGAATAATTTTTATTTTTTATGTGTTCTAAACATAGAAATTAATTTATTAAATAGGTTAAATTATATTTTTATACTAATTTTTTAAAATGAATATTAATTTAAAAGATAAATTTTATTTTTTAATGATTCAAAACAGTACAAAACACCATAGAGGCATAAATAATTTATTGGCATTTATGAAAAAATGGAAAAGTAATTTAAGCAAATGATATGTGCTGGAATATATTAATAATATAGTGTATATGTGCACAACCCTCCGAAGTGTAATAAACTAGCAGAGGTGTTACTCTTTTGGTACCTGTGAGCGGAAGAAACAAGGTGCTGATAGCAATATAAGGTAATCAATGTCTCTAAAACCCATCTTTCGATTTTGATTCATCTCCGATCTGATATCAGGTTTTTCCATTTTCTTTGTGATCATTACGATTATGATAATTGCTTTCTAAATTCTAACAGCTATATTCATCATCATCATTTCAATTTACTTGAACGAGTAATCCTCTGTGCTGTTCTCCTTGATCTTCTTTTCACTTTTCTGGATTATTGCAATGATTTTGAATCTGGGTTTCTTGTAGGTTTGGATCCTTGCATTTGGTTGATAATCTATAGTTGAAGAAGAGCGACGAGTTTGATTTGTTTTGATTTGATTCATTAATGGCTGCTCCTGTGCCACCAGGGGCACCTAGACCCGGCAACAACCCACCACCATCACTCCCCCCAAATTACAATGCTAATTTTAGAGGTACCCCCCAAGCACTAGCTGATAATCTGCACAATTTGAATCTTAATCGCCCTCCTGTGGCCTCCAATCCTGTTTCTAGGCCTCCCCCTTTTACCCAATCACCGCCGTTTCCTTCTTCAGGGGTCCCTGCTCCGTCACCTCCATTTTCGCGGCCTGGTCCCTCGCCTTCTTTTTCATGGCCTGGTCCACCTCCAGGTGCACTGGTGAGACCTACAGTGCCTGCTTCTGGACCCCCATTGTCTACATTACCTCCAAATGTGGCCCCTGGAAGGCCTACTGGGCCACCTCCTGGTCAGCCTTTGCCATTTGGGTCTAGACCCCCTCCTAGTTCTCTTTCATTGTCTGTGGGTGGTCCTGCAGCTCCAGTTTCTGCGGTTCCTCACACTGGCGGTTCTCCACCAGCCCGTCCTGTTGCGCCAAGTCCAAGTACTTTCACTTCGCCACCATTGAGTACTTCCCAGGTCATGCCCCCTTCCAGTGTATTGGGTAATTTGATGAGTAATGGGCCACCGGTATTTTCTGCCAGGGCTTTGCGAGGTCCCCAACACTTTCCTCCAGTTGGCAGTGCGCCGCAGCCGCCTGTTGGGCCTCCAACAATTAGAACTCCTCATGGCCCTCCTGTGCAACCTCAGCCCCCATATTCCATGGCACCTCAAGGCATAATGCCGCCTCCAAGTTCACCTTTTGCAGCACCACCTTGGCAGATGCAAGCTCAGCAGGTAGCTTTTCTCTACATCTGCACTTTATTGCATTTCAAATTCTTTTATCTAAATTTTACCTACAACATTTTGTTAAATGGGTTGATAAAAATAATGTAACCTACTATTGTACAATGTTATAAGGAATAAGCTTTTTCTGCATGTATAAAGAAAATAAATTGGATGGCTGCATGGTCTTTAGCTCATGTGGGTGGTTGTTTGAGAAAAATGAATGTCGGAGCTATATGTTTGCTAGTGGCACCAAAAAGGAAAGATCTTTTTATTGTTCTTATGCCAAAGAAAAAGGATAACTATGTAAGTTTTATTAATTTATCAGTTATAAACTATGATGCATGGATATGGGTACAGGGATCGTATACGACATTGGTATGACACAAGGATACGACATTTCTTAAAAAATTAGGATGCAGGTGTGGTAGGATACAATATAATATATATATATATAAAATTATATATATATCATTTCATAAAACATAAAAATAATATAAAACCTTCATAAGACATCATAAATGAAAAACAGTAGTTGGGCCATCCTATGATTGAGGGGGTAAAGTAGAGAAGAAGTTTTTATTTTCAGCATTAGTGATTGTAGACACAATAGAAGACTAACATTATCAAATTCTTATGATATCTCACATGTATTGGCACACAAATTCAAAAATAAAAAAGAAAAAATTATAGAATGCAGGCTAGCAATATCTAATGATGTCTAAGGATTATCTGGTATGGTATTTGATATGGGTATGCATCCGACATTGGTACATAAGACGTTTTGAAGTATCAGTGCTTCCTAGTTATAAATAAGGATGCTATGTGTGTATGTCACCCAGCAAAGTTGTGGGTAGTAGAGAAAGGTCTTTTTAAATGATTTCTTCTTGTAAATTTTTGTTAATCCATTTTTCTTACTAGAGACTTTTTTGGTTTTCTTCTCACATGAGTAGACCACCTTAGGCAAGTTTCTACTGTCTTTTCCTTAATAGGTGCTACTTCAACTTTCTCCCAGATATGGAAGATTCTTGTGGTCTATAAAAAATATAAATGTGATCCTGAACTTGTTGATTTTTACTGTACTCGCCAAATAGATGTATTACAGGTATACTTAGATACTATAAGGCATTGAGAAGTTCTTTTGAATCGTGGATTGAGCAAATTTATATAAACTTAATATTGAGTTTTTGGGTTTGATATAGATAACAGGCTCGGTAGCTTGATGTTGGTTTTGCAATCTTTGCCCAGTTTCAGTTTGCATTGTCTTTAAAACTCATTCAGATAAAAAGTTGTTTCCTTCTTTCAGGGATATCTATGTAATGTCTTTGTTTTTTTTTTTTGGTTGGGGGGCGGGGGATTGGCTTGGGGATTGGATGTCTGAAGCTTTTAAATGATGATGTGTTGTAGAAATGCAGAAGTGGCTCTGGAGGTACAGTTGTTATAGGGATTCTAGAAGGGTGATTGCAGTGAAATATCTATTTAGCGGTGGTTGGACCATTAAGGTTGTTAGACACCTGTTTGGAGTGGGTTGAGGAAGTTTATTGGATGAGTTACTTTGCTTTGTTAAGATCTTCCGTAGGTTTTATCCACCAGAAAAAAAAATTCTTCTTCTGTAGGGAATGGAGGTTACCTAAGATTTTAAATTGAAACTTGGTTCTGAGAAGCTTCTATTTGGTAATAATCTTCATACTGTTTTCTATTGCTTATGATAAATCTGCTCAGCAGCAAACTTGTACTGTTTTCTTTTAATTCCTTGCTAGTTTGCGGAGGAGAATGTCTTACTTTCTGTATTTGTGCGCATTCAACTTCTCTCGGTAATAAGGTTTTGTCACTTTTTTTAAAAGAAAAGAAAATTTAGGGTTACATTTAATATGGGTGTTTAGTTGCTTTTCTTAAAGTGCTTCTCATCTCAGTTTTGGAACCTACCACCTTTGCTTTATGCTAAAAATCCCATAATGGCTGATTGGGAGGACTCACTTTTTATTGAAGGTGGAGTTATGATGTTTGAGTATAAGGTCATTGGTCATAGGTCTGAGAAACTTGAATTTCAATTTTATGGTTGGTGTTTCCCTTGCTTTGCTGAAAAATTTCCATAAAGTTTTTGAGGGTAAATTTGATTGGGGTTGTTCTCATGCATTCCATTGAATTTCACATATCAGAAAAAACATTTGAAGGTGATGCTGCGAGTAACCTCTATTGCAGCAAGGAGTGGAGAGTTCTAATTGCTATCTGAATACAAGGCTGATGAAACAAATATGCTATCCCATTGGACTTATTTTCTTTTTTAAAGTCATTTTGGGCTAACCTCAATGTTTGGTTAGAGAATATGCAAAAGGCCGAGAGTGTGGCTCTTATGACTTGCATTGTGTAGAACATGGGTGAGGGTATCGGTGTCAATTGTAAAGTGAGTGTTCTGTGTCTGTGAATGCTTAAAATAAGCACTTGTTAGTTATATAACTTTTCTGCTTTTGTATAAGCTCTTAATTGAAATACAGATTGTTAGACCCCCCATTAGGAAAGTGTACCGCAGAAACAGATTTAGAGGGAAAAAGGGGACGCTACACGTGGGAGTTGTGGAGAATGAAGAAAAAGGGTCACCTCAGTAGAAAAGCAGTGTAGGAGAAACTGATCGTGGGCTGCATAATAGAATGGCTGACGTGGCTGGGAGAGAGAGAAGAAGTGGAGCAAACCAGCGTGGGCAGTAATGCAGTCTGCATAACCGAATGCTGAGCTGGCTAGGAGAGAGAGAGAGAGAGAACGGAGGGAAAGCATTATGTGAAGAATCTTGTGAGCAGATTATATAACGAAAAGGAGCTGAGGAAGGGGGGGGGGAGATCATTGAGTCGGTTTTGGGTGGGAGAGACCAAGCCTCTCAAAAGCTTGGGCTATCTTTCTTCTTTTCTGTGTATTTTCTTTCTAGTTTTCCAGTTATCTACTATGTAAATTCTGGGCTCTAATCCCAGTTTCTGATATTTGAAGGAGGTTCCTAACAAATTGGTATCAGAGCTCCCGATTGAGGGGGCTGTGGATGGTGAGGTCTAAAATGGAGAATCGTGTTGAGGCTCTGGAGAAAGGAGTGGAGCAATTGAGACACAACCTTGACAAGTTGAGAATGGAGACACAACAGGAGAGGATGGAGGCACGGCAGGACAAGGAGGAAAGGGGAGCTCAATGGGCCAGAATGGAACATGCTCAGCAACAGATTCTGCAGTGGATGAAAGGGAAAAGAAACCATACCTCCCAGGAGACAGACTGACGCGGTGACAGAGGAAGAAGGGGAGGACATGTTGCAGGGAAGAGCAGGGTCCAGTGGGACTGTCACAGGACCCGCTCGGAACCTACCATTGGATGACAAAGGAAGGAAGTTAGAGATACCTGTATTCACGGGTGATGATGCTTTTGGCTGGGTGAATAAGATAGAGAGGTATTTCCAGGTGAATTCCTTGGAAGATCATGAGAAGTTAGATGCTGTGATGGTAGCCATGGAGGGGAAGGCACTGAATTGGTATGCTTGGTGGGAAACCCGCAATCCACAGGCAAGCTGGACAGAATTCAAGGCAGCTGTGGTGTGGTGGTTTCAACCTTCTTTAGCTCAAAACCCGTATGAGTTGCTATTGGAACTCCACCAATCAGGGTCAGTCATGGAGTATCGGGAGCAATTTGAGCTCCTCACAGTACTGTTAGCAGTGGCTGATGAGGGCATGTTGAAGGGGATATTCCTCAATGGCCTGAAAGAGGAGGTGAGAACAGAGATTAAGCTCCACCGGTTGGGTACATTGTCAGAGCTGATGGATTTGGCTCTACTGGTGGAGGAAAGGGATTCTGCGGTGGGAAGAGGAAGAGCTGGACTGAGAGCAAGGGGAATTAGCAGACCTTATTTCTCCAGCAGAACAACTGCTGTAGAAGTAGGGACAAAACCCCCTTCCAACTATGAGTCTGCTACCAGAAGGGGTTCTTATCTCACAACTGCTGCCAAGGCTGGTATCATGGGGCAGAAATCAGGAGAACCACGCTCTGCTGAAGGGAGCAGTCACCCGAATAGGGGAACGGGATTTAAGAAACTCACTGAAGCAGAAATGCAGGAGAAAAGAAGGAAAGGGTTGTGTTTTAGATATGATGAAAAATTCGGTCCAGAACACATTTGTAAATTCAAACAGTTCAATGTGCTACTGTTGGGCATAGAGGAAGATTTGGAGGAGCTGAAGGATGAATTTGAAGAAGAAAGGGAGAAAATGGGGGGAGACAAGGCGTTGTAGCTATCCATGAACAGCATCATGGGGCTAACGTCAAAGAAATCACTCAAGTTATGGGGTGAAATAGAAGGGAGGAAGGTGATTGTGTTAGTAGATTGTGGAGCCTCAAGTAATTTCATTGACAGAAGAATAGTGGATGAACTTAATTTACCCAGGGCAGAAACTCCTGAGTATATAGTGGAGGTGGGCGACGAGCATCAAATTAGGTGCAAGGGAGTGTGTAAAGGGGTGAATATGTTGGTGCAAGGGTTAAACATTACCGCTGATTATTTCTAGTTTGAATTGGGTAGAGCGGATGTAGTGCTCGGGCTGGACTAGCTGGCGGGGTTAGGAGAAATCAAAGCCAATTTTAAGGAACTAACAATGAGGTTCTTGTCAGGAGGGAGGGTAGTCACATTACAAGGAGATTCTTCACTATCCCGGTCAGCGGCCTCATTAAAGTCCATGGTGAAGGCCTTACATAATGATGGGGAAGGGTTTTATGTGGAGATGACCAACCTGGGGGTTATTCAGCAAGGGGATCTGGTAGAATGGGAGGTGTTACAGCATGTTCTGGGGAAATTTCAAGATCTTTTCAAAGAACCCCATGGCCTGCCTCCCTCCAGGGTACAGGATCATGCTATAAGGCTGAAAGATGGCGCCCCAGTGCCAAATGTAAGACCCTATAGGTACCCCCACTATCAGAAAAACGAGATAGAGAGAGTGGTGGTGGAAATGCTGGCAGCTGGGATTATAAGGCACAATACAAGTTCGTTTTCCAGCCCTATCATATTGGTTAGAAAGAAGGATGGGGGCTGGCGATTCTGTGTTGATTACCGAGCCTTGAACAAGTGATTGTGTCGGACAAATTTCCCATTCCAGCCATAGATGAACTGTTGGATGAGCATGGGGGTGCAGTTATTTTTTCTAAGTTGGACTTGAAGTCGGGATACCACCAAATCAGGATGAGGGAGGAGGATGTCTTCAAAACGGCATTTCGCACTCATGAGGGGCATTATGAGTTTTTAGTAATGCCTTTCGGCTTAACCAACGCGCCTTCCACCTTCCAAGCATTAATGAATGAGGTGTTTCATCCATTCTTGAGAAACTTCGTGTTGGTGTTCTTTGATGATATATTCATATACAGTGTTAGCAAACAGGAACGTTTAATGCACTTAGAGCTGGTATTGCAGCAGCTAAGGGAGAATAAGTTGCTGTTAAACAAGAAGAAGTGTAGTTTTGGGCAGCCTAAGCTGGAGTATTTGGGTCACATAATCTCAGTTGAGGGGGTACAAGCCGACCCCATGAAGGTAGAAGGTATGACCAGCTGGCCGAAACCGAAGGATGTCAAGGGACTCTGGGGATTCTTGGGGTTGACGGGATACGACAGGAGGTTTGTGAGGGATTATGGCAAGATAGCTCGGCCCTTAACTCAATTATTGAAGAAGGAGGGGTTTGAGTGGAATGAAGAAGCACAGCAAGCTTTTGAGTTGTTGAAATCAGCCATGGTCACCTTACCCGTGCTTGCTGTACCCGATTTCTCAAAAACCTTTGTGGTAGAGATAGATGCATCGAGGAAAGGCTTGGGGGCTGTTCTCATGCAAGAGGGCTGACCTATTGCATATCTCAGCCAAGGGTTATCCAACAGGGCACAACACAAGTCTGTATATGAAAGAGATATGATGGCGGTGGTTTTAGTAGTAAAGAAATGGAGACATTACTTGATGGGAAGACATTTTGTGATCAGAACGGATCAGAAGAGTCTGAAGTACTTAACTGAACAGCGGCTAGTGGGAGAGGAACAGTAGAAATGGACCTCACAATTAATGGGGTATGATTTTGAAGTGCAGTACAAACCTGGAGGGGAGAACAAAGCTGCTGATGCTTTGTCCAGAAGGGAGGATTTCTGTGCTATTTCCACCTTTCACATTACAGATTCGGAGCTGTGGGCAGAAGAGCTACAAAATGACAGCAAACTAAAAGCCATCCTACAAGACTTGATCGTAGATAAAGACGCGCACCCGGGCTATCTTAAGAGTGGAAATTGTCTGTATTACAAAGGGAGACTGGTCTTACCGAGGAGTTCTGCAAGGATACCTACAATTTTCCATGAATTCCATGCTACCCCTTTTGGAGGTCATTCAGGTTTCTTCAGGACCTATAAGAAGATAACTAGGCTGTTGTATTGGGAGGGAATGAAGGGAGACATCAAAAGTTTTGTAGCAGCCTGTGATACTTGTCAACGAAATAAATACTAGGCTTTATCTCCGGCAAGCTTGCTGCAGCCATTGCCAATTCCCACTCAAGTATGGAGTGATGTTTCCATGGATTTTGTAGGGGGTTTGCCAAAGGCACAAGGAATGGATACTATAATGGTGGTCATAGATAGACTCACAAAATATGCACATTTCATCCCTATGTGCCATCCATTTTCAGCCAAGGACGTGGCCGACGTGTTTGTGAGGGAGATAGTAAGGTTGCACGGCTTCCCTACTTCAATAGTTTCGGATAGAGACCGAGTTTTCATTAGTCAGTTCTGGACGGATCTATTCAAACTATCAGGGACGACTCTCAAACTCAGTTCTGCATATCACCCTCAATTTGATGGTCAGACCGAAGTGGTAAATCGATGTCTTGAGACTTATCTCAGGTGTTTTGTTGGAAATAAACCTAGGCAGTGGCCTAAATGGTTTAGCTGGGCCGAATTTTGGTTCAATACTAATTACAACAGCTCCACTAGAATGTCACCATTCAAAGCCTTGTATGGAAGGGAACTGCCTGTCCTACTAAGTTGCTCTGAGGATTCATCAGTGGTTGAGGAGATCAATCAACTTATAGCTGATAGGAACAGGATATTGGATGAGTTGAAAGACAATCTGGTGATTGCCCAAAATAAAATGAAGTTGTAGGCACATAAAAAAAGGAGGGACGTCAGCTATCAACTAGGAGATTATGTCTATTTAAAAATACAACCTTACAGATTCAAGTCTCTAGCTAGAAAAGCCAATGAGAAGTTAAGTTCGAGATTTTATGGGCCTTATGAGGTGGTAGAAAAGGTGGGGCAAGTTACTTATTGACTACATCTTCCTGATTATACACGTATACATCCTGTTTTTCATGTCTCCTTGGTAAAAAAGTCGACAGCAGGGGCAGTCAACTAGCAACCTTTGCCCAAAAACTTAACAGAGGAATGGGAATTGAAGGTGTACCCAGTAGCGGTACTCAATGTCAGAATTGCGGCAAGTGGAGAACTGGAGGTGTTAATTCAGTGGGAAGATTTACCAGCTTTCGAAAACACGTGGGAACCTTTCCTTACCATTCAAGAAAATTTTCCTGATTTCCACCTTGAGGACAAGGTAGAAACTTCTGGGGGGGGGGGGGGGGGAGAATTGTTAGACCCCCATTAGGAAAGTGTACCGCAGAAACAGATTTAGAGGGAAAAAGGGGACACTACGCGTGGGAGTTGTGGAGAATGAAGAAAAAGGATCACCTCAGCCGAAAAGCAATTCAGGAGAAACTGATCGTGGGCTGCATAACAGAATGGTTGACGTGGTTGGGAGAGAGAGAAGAAGTGGAGCAAACCAGCGTGGGTAGTAATTCAGTCTGCATAACCGAATGCTGAGCTAGCTAGGAGAGAGAGAGAGAGAGAGAGAACGGAGGGGAAGCATTACGTGAAGAATCTTGTGAGCAGATTATATAACGGAAAGGAGCTGAGGAAGAAAGGGGGGGGGGATCATTGAGTCGGTTTTGGGTGGGAGAGACCAAGCCTCTCGAAAGCTTGGGCTATCTTTCTTCTTATCTGTGTATTTTCTTTCCAGTTTTTCGGTTATCCACTCTGTAAATTCTGGGCTCTAATCCCAGTTTTTGATATTTGAAGGAGGTTCCTAACACAGACACAATATATTATGGTCTTTCTGTTGAGTGACATTAATCTTTTAACATTTGCATTAGACGGGTTTGCTATCATAGTGTCTCATAAGTATAAACCTTAAACTAAAAATTGGGAAGCTATGGTTTAAGTAGTTATCTGACTTTTCAAAACTCCTCTGTTCTCTCTATCTATTCTTCAGCATGCATGTGAAGATACTATTGTATATAAAGCTGTAATTGTCATATGATATTTGAGAAATTAGTTTGTTGTTAATATGTTATCATGGAGATTTAGACAAATGAATGGGCATTCTGGCTGTGGTAAACTTCTCATATCCATGGTTGTCAATGAGTGCTGTTTAAGTGTTCTCTAATATCTTACAATATCTTGTACTCAAATTGTGTTGTAATATGTCTTATATGCAATTATTCATCATTTGAAAATAAATCTGAATTCTGAATATTTGAAATTCCTCAGGTGGCACCACCTCCTCCAGTTCCTAGTGCTTCACAAACTCCTCAGATGTTTGGCATGCCACCCCCACTTACGAATCAATCTATGACCACAACCATATCACCTGCTGTTGGTCAAACTGGAGCTCCTATGGCAGGGCCTTCCAAAATTGATCCCAATCAAATTCCAAGGCCCACTCCAGGTTCCTCAGTGATCTTGCATGAAACTCGTCAAGGCAATCAGGCGACCATTCCTCCGGTATTCATCTGAAAATTCTAAAAAAATGGCTTTTTTTTGGATAAAAACTACAGAAAGAAGGAAATGACTGTATGTTCAAATTGAGGCTTGCTAAATGTGCTTGCATTTTCTAGGTCTTTGGTATCATCAGCTTTCTGCTTCCTTTTTCCCATTATTATCTTTGTCTTTTTATTTTATTCCTTTTTCAAAGGTGTTTTAAATCTGCAGCTTCATAACCAATATTATCTTTATGTTTGCTGGAAAGTCATGTATATGGGATCAATCTCCATTGAGCCGTCTGTTCTTAAGATGATTTTTTCTTTTTCTAAATTGGTCCAGCCTGCTACAAGTGATTACATTGTAAGAGATATGGGCAATTGCAGTCCACGTTACATGAGGTGCACGATTGATCAGGTCACATTTAAACTCTGCAATATATTTATAGCATTGAATAAAGTCATGAGAAATGCTAGGTTTTTCAAGGACAAGTTCTCGCCTTTATCACTTGTTTGTAGAGAGTTATATTTGTAGCTTCTATATGGTGGTTAGTGGTTAATGGTTATTCTTGTGGATTAGATGGTCTTATATGCAGAGAGATTTGAGGGCTTTATTCTTTTGATGTATTCATTATGCTTTGGCTTTCGAGTAGGTTTTATTTGGTTGCTTAGGAAGATGCCTCATTCACTAGCATTGTATTCTTCTCTCTTTCTAATAAAATTTAGTTTTATAACAAATTTTAGCTTTAGGGTAATTTTCAGAGGTTGGCTATCTAAATTTTGAAAATGTTGAGATTTCTGTTATGTCATATTAATTTTCTTTCATTTGCTTTTTTTTTTTTTTTTTTTAATGTGACAGATTCCTTTCACTGCTGACCTTTTGGCAACATCAGGAATGCAGTTGGCTATGTTAGTCCAACCTTTGGTCCTTCCTCACCCATCTGAGGAGCCCATCCAAGTAATGATTATTTCTTTATTTGAAGTTTCTTTATCTGTCTTTATCATGGTTTTAAATTGCGGTTGCGGTTATACTGCGATTCTAAAAATTGCGGACAATTACGGAAAAATGCAGTTGATGCGGCTGCAGTTGCGGTTGCGGAGACTCTCTCAAGAGCAATATTGCGGCCGCAATTGCGGTCCTCAACCGCAATTTAGAACCTTGGTCATTATTATTGATTGAAGTGCTAGACATAGAAGTTAAACTGTCATTTTTTTTTTTTTTTGAAATGGTAGGTTTGGCTAAATTTTTGAATTATGGAACCTATAGTTTAGTGGGGTAACTAGTATACATTTCACATGGTATTATATTATGTTAATAAAATAAATCAAAAGTTGGGGTTTTGTTTTATCTTTGTCAAATGTTTGATGTCCTGCTTGCTGTTTGCTGCATATCTGCTTGAACTTTGTGCCAGGTACTTTGTTTATTGACCGGGAAAAACATTTCTTCAATTTTAAAGATTCATGAACTGTACACCTCTGGGATTTTTTTGTTTATATTGTAACTTTCTGTTACTTTCTTTTATTTGCTAGTATTTGGTTAGGTAATGATAGAAAGAAGGGCAATGCTATTGGCATACCCGATTTGCCTATTCACACTTGTTTGGACTTTTTGGTAAATGCTGGGGTGTGCCCTAGGTCCTTGGACCAATTTTTGGTGACTAGCTCTAGCTTTAGTGGCATTGGTAAAAGTAAAGAGGTTAAATTTTTATGGCAATGTGCAATCTATGCTACTATTTGATGCATTTGGTTGGAGTGTAATGCATGTACTTTTATATAAGGTTTCTATGGCTTAACAGCTGATTAGGGATAAGATTAGGCGATTGACTTCTATTTGGTGTAAAGCACAAGGTCTTTTTTAAGGGGGTTACCCTAACAAATATGCTGAGGGATTGGGCAGCTTTGCTCCATTGATGTTTTCTCTCTTTCTTTGTTGTCTTATTTTTCCTTTTCTCATTATGGAGGATCCCTTATTATCTAAATTCCTTGTAATTTTTTTTCTCTTTGTCTTAATGAATTTCTTATTTTATAAAAAAGCTACTTTTAATTGCAATTTCCCAAATTGCGGAATTGCCTTAAATTAAATATTTTTATATTCAAGTGAAACCTTAATTAATTATATTCCCATTTGTGTGTATATACATTTAATTGAGCGAAATTTTGGAAATTGCAATTAAAAGTAGTTAGTGGGGAGTAGAGTAGTAAATAGCGTCACTATAGTGGTAGAGCAAAGCGGGTCTCTGTTGCTGCTGGAGCGTTTTTGTGTCACATCTGGGATAGCTGGAAATGCGGCCCAAATAGGGGCTGTAGCTGCCACTACACTGTTTCTTGGCCAGCCCACCCTATGTTTCGGCCAGTCTACCTCATTTTTGGCCAACCCACCCCATTTCCAGCCAGCCCACCCCATTTCTAACCAGCTTTAGGTTGTTCTTTTTCCTCTGTTTCGTTTTTTGTATCAGCCCGTGTTTCATTTTCCAGCTTTTTTTTTTTTTTTTTTCTTCCTATCATTTGCTTTGTTTTATACTTTTGTTTTATACCTCTATTCATATCAGCCCCCCCTTTTTTTTTCTATTCTTATTATCAGCCCCTGATTCATTTTCCCTTTTATTTTAATTCAACCCTGTTTTATTTCTTCTCTTCATATTATTTAGTTCTGTTTTTTTTCCCTTTTGTTATGTTTGGTTGGGCAGAGCAATGTCATCAACATGGTCAGTCAACTCTTCAAAGCACCTCACTTGTCACCCTCTTCCTTTTCTTTTGTTATGCCTTTGATTAATGATGATTGTGTCAATGACTTTTAGGTACTAATGATGCATATGTCTTAATTTTGAATAGTTTTTGAGTTTTAAGCATTTATATGTGTATTATCAATTATTTGACTTGTGTTTGCTATCTTGGTATAGTGGCTGCTCTGCAATCCGCTATACCACTGTAGTGTTTTTGGGGTCGGCCGCTCTGCCCTGCTATCTGGTATTAACTACTATGGTGGGGAGTGTGAATAGGAAATTGGGAGTGCCAATAGCCCTAGCCTAAGAAGAATTTGTCTCTTCTTTGAAGGTTTTCAGACTGTTTATACTAGTAAGATCAGTGACTCTTGAGCCCAATAACTTTTTTCAAATCATATTTTGGTGCCCTGTCCATCGATCGATAGCGTGAGCATCCAGTACCACATAGCGAACAAAAAATGTTGTCAAAAGGTGAAAGTTGGGGTGAAATAGCAATCCCAAAAACCAACTCACTTTGAGGTGGTGAGGCAAGGCGGCCGGCTGCACCTTGAAGGTGAGGTGGCCAGATTTAAAAAGCAAAAAAACTAGAAACCCACCTCAAACAGCCCTTCGGCACTGTCTTTCCATGGAAGCGGAGCTGCTGCTTACTAAAAGGCTCAAAAGTTCAACGTCTCAAAAGTCATGAATGGCAGCAACAAAACAATAAATTGAAACTTAGATTTTTTTCCTTTTTTTTTTTTTACTTTATTTTTGGCTTTTGTTTGCCTCAGACATGATGACATATCCATATTACCCCTTTTAGTTATTTACTTAATTGGATAGGAGTGCTGAAGTGAGGTTTTCATGGGAAATTTGGCAAAAAATGCAGAGGCAGCGCCTTAAGGTTGGCTCTTCAATATTGAGGCGCCTCAGGCCATGTGAGGCTCTTTCCCTGAAATCAGCCTCACTGTCGATGCAGCTGAGGTGGCCACCACTGATTATGTATAGCTGTAATGGTGGATAAAAACTATTTTATGATGTTCCTTAAGTTCACTTTGTGCCATTTCTAACATGTTGCCTTCAATCAAGAACTAGTTTATAGTTTTTAAATATAGCTGCTGTCTTATTACCTAATCTTCTTATAGGTTGTTGATTTTGGGGAAAGTGGTCCTGTCCGTTGCTCACGTTGCAAGGCCTACATAAATCCTTTTATGAAATTCATTGATCAGGGAAGGCGTTTCATCTGCAATTTGTGTGGTCAGTACAAGTTATATCTGCTATACAATTGCTCATCCTATTGAGTAGTTTTTGGGTTGTTCAATTCTTTGTTGCCATGTACTTGGAAGGTGCCATGGCCATGGCGTGGCTATGTGGGAGATTTTTTTAATTTTATTTAATTTAATTTTTTATTATTTTTTACATTCCTTCCCCTTAGAATGAAGGGAGGGGAGCTAGGAAAGATATCAAAGCTTTACTTTGTAATTCACTGGCAAAGTTAGTCTGCTGTTAGTTGACAATCATTAATTATATCACAATTTTGTGTTTGATGCACCTGTTATTTGTTACTTACTATTAAATGTGATTTCAATGTTGTTATACATAGCTTGGTGAATTTAGGGGTTTCTTATTGCATATGTAAACTTCCTTACTTTTTTTCAAAATTTTTGTAAATTGCAACTGGCTTATAAGTTCTTATCTTTCTAATGTATCTTGGCTTCTTTATGATGGGATTATTCAATGTTTTGCTCCCATGACGGGGCCAACCATTTAGTTGTAACTGTATATCTTTTTTTAACAGGATTTACTGATGAAACTCCACGGGACTACCACTGCAATCTGGGTCCAGATGGTCGGCGTAGAGATGCTGATGAAAGGCCTGAATTATGTAGAGGAACAGTTGAATTCGTTGCTACAAAAGAATTCATGGTTAGTTGATTTGTCGAATATACAAGGCTTTATGAGGATGGCCTTTTAGTATCATTAGAAGGATATACAATGAGTAACAGTTTGGATGTGAGATTTTTGTTAAAAATTTCATATGATATCTATCTCTTAATGATTTATCCTGACACTGTGAACCTTACACCCTATAATCTGAAAACTGTCATTTCAACCCTTTTTATGTTATTGAAAGAATCTGTACTATGAATGAATGCTCATGACTGGGTTGGAGTGGCACTCTTTTTTCGAAATCTCCAGTTTGAAGGACAAGAAACTAAATTTGAATTAAATGGCACTGCTTGGATGCAATAATAAGCATGAAACTTGAATGCATGCTAATAGTATAGCAATTATGACTGCCTGAAATAGAGGATCAATAAAATTGAGGTGCAGTTGTTGTATTATCAAGCTGTGATGAGGATTTACTGTCATGTCAAAGACTCAAAGAAAAAAGTATAAAATAGAAATTATGAAAAACACTAAATAAATGAGAGATCTAAGTAACCTATGTCACTATATCCTGTAGAAAACCAGTTCTATTAGAAAAATGAATTAGCATGAAGTAGATTGTAGAATTTTTGGTAGTTTAAAATAAATTTGTTTCTGCTAATGGATTCTGCTGTGGTTAATTTGTCTTATAGCATGTAACTTCGGTTAGAAAAATGTTCTTTTGTGAGTTGAGTAGATGTTCATGTCCATGTTGACAGTTTTCTTGATCAAGCATTGCTCCAGATGATGCAGGATAGCAAAGAGATTAAGATTTCTAGGGCTAGGGTGGAGTCTTAGGATGTATTCATTCTAGGAAAGTGGTTGGAGTAAAGGCTTATTGATGCTAAGGGTCGTTTACTAGCAACGGTGTGGTACTTAAGGATTAGATTGGCAGCTGTTTGGGTGCTGCAATGATGTTTATGACTTATTGATTTGCAACACATGAAGCCCATGAACGGGGGACATCAATTTATTATAATATTAAGAAAATTGCTAAAATACTTCTAATATTGTAAATATATTAATCTGGCAACTTTCTATAACTAATAACATTAATAGGACCAAGACTTCTCCCACATTCCTTTCGCAAGAATCACATTAAAACCCTTATCAAAGTTAGACCATATCAGTAATTAAAACTCCTTTGAAAGAGCCATAGGTGGAGCACCAGAGAAGCCATAAACACAATCTTGTTCCATAACAAATATATGGGCAAAGAGAGAGCCTTGAAAATATGGGCATTCCTCTCCAACCAAATGAACCAAAGAACTGCATAAACAGCACATCGAAAAGAATCATAGCCTCCTTTTTCTACGAAAACCTTTAAAATGTGCAATGAGAAATAGCTCGGATGTGAGAGGAGAGGACATGCCCAATGTTAGCCAAGAATCCCAAATAGGTTATTCCACAAGGTAGCTACCATACAATGCAAAGATGAATGGCCGGTGGTTTCAGAAGTATCTTTGCTTATGACAGTGACACATATCAGGTGAAAGAGCTCTGTGGGGTCTACGAATTTCCAACATGTCATCTGTGTTAATTTTATTAAGTATGCTGGCCAAATGAAAGATTTGACTTTAAATGGAGTTCTGGCCTTCCAAATGGTTTGTCAAGGAGGAACAACTGGTGATTAGGAGGGTGGGTTAGAAACTAAGAAAACAGCTTACAAAAAAGCACACTAGAGGAATCGAAAGTCCCAATTCTCTAGTTTGGATTAGGGGAGAGATGAGTAAAATTAAGTATACGCAGAAGGGACTGTAGTAGTCTAGTTAACTAGTTTCACTATTGTCCGAGTTCCTCTTAAAGTGGAAATACAACAACAACAACAACCAAGGTTTATACAACTAGGAAAGGAAAAATGGAGCCTTGAAACGATAGTTTTTAATGTGAATTATGCAAAGAAGAGAGAGGTGATGAAAAGCCTCTAGGAAAGACATGTTCCGCCTCCTCTTCCCCAAGTGTCCTTCCCAAAACTTAATATGATTATATGAGAACCATCACCTCCAAAGAGACAAGTGGTCTAAAAGATGCATATCTTTGAGAAATAAAATTCCAGGGACTTGCATGAGTTGCAGTGATTACTGGATTGGCGTCCCAACCATCTCCTAAACCCAAAGAGACAAGTGGTCTAAAAGATGCATATCCTTGCGAAATAAAATTCCAGGAACTTGAATGAGTTGTGGTGGTTGCTGGGTTGGGGTGGAAACCATTTGGGTCATACTTTATATATATTACCTGGTGCCATAAGGTAGGCTCTTAACAGAAACTGCATAGCCATATAGGCGCCAAAGCAATAGTGTTTGAAAGAAAGCGTTATGTATGTATAATAGACTTTGTAATTACTCTTTGTTTTTGCCTTTTTTGTTACTTTTAATGAGTAGACTTCATAATAATTTATTACGAGAATTAGTATCAAGGACTGGTGGATGAAGTGGTAATCTTAACCATGCAAGTTGTTAATGGGTCCTTCTTCAGAAATAAGATCATCTACTGGTCCTTTCCAATAAAAATTCCTAACTTATTTCCCATGTTTTGAGAAGAAAATTGTAGTTCTTATAGGATGTAGGCTTCCCACTTAGAATAACCCAATAAGGGAGACCTAAATATGAAACTAGGACCCAATAATGTCTAAATAGCCTAAAGCCAAAATGGAAAGCTTAAAATTAATCCACTATTGCAATTTTTTTTTAAAAAATACTCCTAACATGAAAATATGAAGTTAAGTAAGGTAGCAGCTTACTAAACCTAATAATTCTAAAGCAATTTTGATTCAGTAATATAGTTTATGGAATATTACTCAGTCCCAGTGTCAAAACTAAACCAAAATATTGAGTCAATTTTATCTTTATGCTTTCTTAATATTATTTGTACCTGCTTTATGAATATTTATTTCATATAGCATCAAGTTTCCTTGGTCCTTTTGTATCCTTCATTAATAAAGTATGGTCAATTATATGTCTGGCTTCACGAGTGTTATGGCTCTAGGCTGAAATACAAAGTAAGCAGTTCATGCTTTGGTCTGGAATAAGTTATTTTCCTTTCTCTCATTCTTGTTTCTCTCACCCAATAGCGTCCAGGTTGACTGATGTACTATTCATTCTATTTTCTGTAGGTCCGTGAGCCAATGCCTGCTGTTTACTTCTTTCTCATTGATGTATCCCTGAATGCTGTCCAAACTGGTGCAACAGCTGTAGCTTGCAGTGCAATCAGTCAAGTTATCACGGACCTTCCTGTGAGTTCTATCTGCAGACAGCTTTAATATTCTATCAACCATTTATAACTGATAATGCGTGATGCCTAATTTTTCTTTTATTTTTTGGTTGGTGTGAAACTCATATTGCTTCACCATACTCCATTTAGATTGGTACTTAAAATATTGGGACAAAACCTTCAAGATTTTATCACTCCTGCCTTCACCATTTTAAAAAGAAATAAAGGAAACAAAAACAAAATTGTTGGAATTGAATGGGTGGTGATATGAAAAATCTATTTCCTTCTATGTTGGACCTTACACTTATCAATTCTGTAATTCAGTAATGTATTCTGTTATTGTATGCGAGATTTTTGTCTTTTGCCTTATCTTGAGTTAGCGAGGCTTATATTTGATGGTGATCCGGCAACGTACAGTTAATGCTGAAAGGTTGCAGGACCTTTTCAAATCTCTTTACTGCGAATTCCTGCTAGCTAATCTCCAAAGAGCACATTTGGCATGCAGGAATTACTATTACATTCCTTTCTTTGATATGACATAAGACAATGGAATGCTGATTCCATTCAGAGCTTTGGTTTTATAGGGTAAATAATGGTCATTCCGTCCTATAGTTATGGTTTCTTTCCGTGTTGATTACTTGATTCCGTGCAGCAAATATCCTCTGCAGTGTGGTACTGAGCTTATGATTAAATCCTTAACAGGTCAAAACCGAGTGAGAGGGGACAGGACTCAAAGATAAAAATATATAATATTTTTGGTTTACCCTTCTTTCCTCATTCAGTGAGTGAACCCAAAGTAATGGCTCTGCTGAGAGGTAGCAAATCTACACAGATCAACTTCCCACAATTACTTGGTGGATAAACTCGTATTAAAGAATTGTAGGACTAAACCAATCTACTTTATTATTTTTTTCAAAAACCAACTATAGGAGACTTACTAGATCAGGAATATTGAAATGATAGTAAACATCTAGGTTTGTTTATATTGAACAAATAAATATTAATTGCTTCTTTTTGTTTATCTTTGTTGTTGTTGACACTGTTTTTTTTTTTTTTTTTCTGAGCCACTCTTGTTTATCTTGGTGATCAGGAATCTGACTGAATTTCTAAGTAGGAGGCTAGGAGGATTTTTGTTTTTTTGTGTTGTAATCAGAGATTTTTACAAATATCTCATTTTCTTTGACATGTACTTGCCACACATGAATATGAGAGACATGGATATTTTGTAACTAGTTTGGTTGATCTTGTTGCTGCAGGATTGTCCTCGCACACTGGTGGGAGTTGCAACATTTGACTCAGCAATTCATTTTTACAACTTGAAACGTGCATTGCAGCAGGTAAAAAATAAGTACATAACTAAGCATGTTTTGTTGTGAATTCCTGTTTTCATTCAGATTAAATGTTAAATTCGAGTTTCATTTTTCAAGAAAATATATATTATTTTTGTCAAGTTGAAGGTGGAGAGTTAATGAGGGATAGGTTAAAATAGTAATTGCTGTTTGTTGGCATATGTTGGGATTAAACCCGGAATTTTATTGCATCCTACAGACATTTGCATCAATCTATATGCATATGTCTATTAGGTTCTATTAAACATTTTTTTTTATTGTAGTTATTTTTTTTAAATGTCAGGACTCAGGAGTTTCATAAAGGATTATGCATGATTGGCATATATCAATTGGGGTCTTATATTCCTTATAATATTCCTTCTTATGATCTTGAATGAGGTCAGTGTTCAAATTTTGGTGGCTGTGTATAACCATTTGTTTGGGTGGTCAATGTTCCTTCTTTACGGGCCTTTCCTCACCTCTGTCATTTGTATTCTTTGCATAGTTCACCCAATTCACCCATCCAAAGTTTTTCCTCTATTCATTTAAATCTTTCTTGGGATTTTTGCTTTAGAAGGATCCTGAATGATGGAGTGGGTAATGAGCTTCAGTTTCTTCTGATTTTACATGACTCTTCTTACTTCTATTGCATTCCAAGATGGGAGGGCTTGGACTATTGACTTTTCTAGATTACTTTTCCTATTCTCAATTTCTTACTCATTTTTCTTATTAGGAAGAAAGTTTCTGTTGACAAGCCCATTTGGAAATTTAAAACTCCCTCTAAGCTCATATCCTTTGTCTGGACAATGTTACTCAATTGGATGAATGCAGATGACGCATTGAAGATTAGTGGAGTTTCAAACTCACAAATGGATTTCTTTTTAGTAGGCAAAACTTACAGAAAGATTTGCTAGGATTGTAGTGTCATACTAGGAGAGAGCTTGATCACCCAGCTCATGGTTTTGGTTCTGGATGTGCATGCTAAGAGGAGGAAAAGGAGAAATCAAGTTATACCCTAGGATTATGGTGGCAGTTAAAGGAGGGAAAGTAGTCGGTGTTTCAGAGAAATCTATTAGAAGAAGGGATTTGAAAGACATAAGGGAGTGCCAACCTTATGTGGGAAGAGATGGCCAGGGGATTTGGAGGGTAGCAAAAGTAGTTTTTGGAGAATCCAAAGGGTTTGGACCTAAAAGTGAAGTATCATGGTGTTGGGAAGAATGTGTCAAAAGAAGGTTAAAATTAAAAGAGTGCTTTAAACTTTAAAGCATTGCACTTTTGTAAAAGTTCTGAAAACTGGGAAAAGTATCAAGTAGCTAAGAAAGATACTAAGAAGGCAGTTAGCCAGGTTAAAGCCAAAACTTTTGAGGGGTTATATTGTATACAAACTTGCTAAGGGAAGAGAACGGAAAGCAAGAGATTTAGATCAAGTGAAATGTGTGAAGAATGAAGATGGAAAAGCTTTCGTAATGCATGATATCAATGAAGGATGGAGGAGTTATTTCTACAAGCTATTCAGTGGTAGATTTACGCTCTCTACTGAGCAGATTTATATATAAAATAGATATCAAGACTATTCCCATATAGAAGCTTCATAGAACCAGATATCAATCGAGAATCTCATGTAACCTCCATTCCCTACAAAAGAAGATGTGGTTTTTTTTTTTTTTTTTGTATAAACCCACAGAAGATATTAACAAAGAAAGTAACTCATCCAATATACTTGCTCAAGCCCACTGCAAGCAGACGTCTAATAACCTTGTAAGTCCAATCCAGTCACTTCCAAAAAGATATTCACTGCTATCACCCTTCTAGAGTCCTTCGGACATACAATCCCCAAGCCAATCCCCCCCCTCCCAATCCCAAAGAATAGACATTACACAGATGTCCTTGAAAGAGGGAAACAAGTTTTGTCCCAATGAGTTTTGAAGACAACAAACTGAAATCGTGGAAAGATTGCAAAACCAACATTAGGCTTCCTAGGCTGATATCTATATCAAACCTAGAAAACTCAATATTAAGTTGATATAAATTTGCTCAATCCATGATTCAAAAGAACTTCTCAATGCCTTATAGTGTCTAAGTATATCGGTAATACATCTGTTTTGCAAGTAGAACAAAAATCAACAAGTTCTGGATCACATATTCACATTTATATTTTTCATATTGACCTTGAGAATCTTCCATACCCAGGAGAAAGTTGGAGTAGCACCTGTTAAACAGAAGATGATGGAAACTTGCTTCAGGTGGGTTTGGTGATGTGAGAAGAAGATTAATAGAGGCTCTAGTGAGAAAAGTGGATCAAATGCAACATAGTCCTATTAAAAAGGGGTGGAGGAAGACCAAAGAAAACCTTAGGATAAACCCCTAAAAAACACATTGCTCTAAATGGTTTTACGAAAATTTGGTTTTTAATAGATCCATGTAGCCAACTCCACCAATTGGGATAATTCTTGGTGGTGGTTGTCATGTAAGGTGGCTAATTTTCTCTAGAATAAACTGTATGGGTTGCTGGATGAACATTGGACATGCCTCTTCAATTTGGAGCAGTTTCTCTTGGTTTGTTTTGAACGTTTTGGTAGAAACAGATAGGCCAGTGGCATCATTTGATCCATGTAGCCAACCGCACCCAGTGGCATAAGACTTGACATCCTTGCTGCATTCTTTGTTTCTTTCTCCTTTCTCCTGTTTCCCTCCCACCCTGTTATGGAGGATATCTTGTCCTCCCCCGAGTTGTACTTTATTTATTTTTTCTCTAATAACATTTCTCTATCTATCAGAAAATATAGAGTAACCACATCTTGGCACTGCAAACTGATAATGGCTGGTGGCATTGGCAAATTCAGATGGGCTGGATTAAATGGTTCTGTTGAACTAATTGGTTACAAATGTTACTTATGATGTTAAGTCCCATGAGATAATTATAAAATAAAATTATGATAGGAAACCAGTAATCAGAGACTTAAAAGAAGTAAATTATGTATTAATTCACTGAAGTCTGCTCTCCTCTACTCAGCTCTGATGAGGATTCAGTGCTGGTAAAGGTTACAGATAATAATAAGAAGAGAAGAAAAACACTCAGAAAACAAATGGTAGTGCAACCACTTCGGAGGGATTACAACCTCCACACCCAATTCTCTCTCAATTTTTCTTTGCCCCTCTCAGTTTCCCCCCTCCACTATATCTGCTGCCATTCCTTCATTCAGATGCTCTTCTCTCTCTCTCTCCTGGCCACGTAGGAATTCTGTTATTCCTATCATGATTGGTATCTTCCTCTGCAGTAAGTCCCACAAGTGGTGGTCCCAAATCCCCCTCCACTTCAGCACCTTTCTCCACCTCAGCATTCCACATGGGTGAGGATCCTTTTTGTCCTCTGAATCTCTTTCTGTGGTACACTTTTTTATGGGGGGTCTCACAAATTACAAATGTCCAACCTATGGTTTGTTGTTCAAACTAACTGTATGCAATTGTTACTTAAAGCGTTAGGTCTTACGAGAAAGTTTAGACTTATAAGGGCCAATGTGTTGCTTTGTGCATTAATTTGAATTTCACTGCTTTTAGAGGGTGAATGACTGTGGATTTATCTACTACAAATAACTGGTGTCATGGAAATTGAGCCATCATATTCATAATTCATATATCCATTGTTTGTGTATTTTTTGTGTGTTGGAGTAGAGGAAACATCAATTTTTCTTATTATTATTTGTTTTCATTTTATATATGTTATTTATGACTGTTTTACTATTTATTATTAGACAGCTAGTTTTGATAAGTAGCTATGTATGGTTCTAATTAATTGAGTCTCGGGCTGATTTTGAAAATTTCACATTTGTAGCTGCTGATGCTCATTGTTCCTGATGTACAAGATGTTTATACTCCTTTGCAAACGGATGTTATTGTTCCACTGTCTGAGGTTAGTTTCAAATCTTTTCCTTGTTGCATTTACAATGCTTTATTTTTCTTATTTTTGGTTTAGCCATATGCTTTCTTACTAAATTGGTTTGCTTCTCTCATGGTTAGTGCCGTCAACACTTAGAATTACTTCTGGAAAGCATTCCTAACATGTTCGAAAATAATAGAACCTCTGAGTCAGCCTTTGGTGCAGCTATTAAGGTATGGCATTTTGTTTTGAAGTAATTTATTTTTGGTTTGCACATGCAGATATATGTAATTGTCTTTGACTTTGCTATGTTATTACGTGTGTATTTGGGCCTTTGGTGCTGGGATAGCTTGAGAGATGGGATCAACCTTATATGTTCATGTAATTTCTTGCTTATAAGATGTTCCCTTCTTGCATACTTCTATTACTCCTTGGTGTGCTTTTTATGATTTTATTTTTATTAATCTCAAAAATAAAGGAAGGAAAATAAAGGAGTAATTTCCTTTTTTTTTAAAAAAAAAATCTATTTTGCTCATGCATGTTATTGTGCTGGATGCAAAAAGGCCTTTATGGGTTTTTTCCTCCCTTTTCTGTTGCTACTGCTGTTTCTTCATCTCCTTTTCCCTGTTCATTTGAACTCATGCAGCCACTTGTGCTTGATGCAGAAAAGCTTTGTAAGCAGCAATAAATATAAATGGCATAAGAATCAAGTATTGTTATGTATTCATTCTTTGATTTGTAGTAATGTTGGATGCATTGAATACTAAATGATGTTTAACACTTATGTCATATTTGGTACACAGAATGGCGATTCCACAGAATAGGAATGGAGTGGAATAGGCTGGAATGGAATGTGGAATGGAATGATCTTTCTTAGTCTAATGTTGGTATGGTACATGGAATCAATATGAAAAGGAATCAAAGTTGATCTAAATGACATAAATGTCCCTCATGAGAAAGCTAGAAAGTTTAACTTCATATATATGTTATAAATATGTGGTATGAACGTTCATTCTTGGTAGCAAGGTTCCCGTTTAATTTTTTACGACTTCAAAATAAACATAAATTTTGTTGGTTAGCAAAAAAATGAAGTTGAGGGGAATTTGGACCTTTTCGGTTTGATTTAGGGCAGGTTGGAAACAAAGTTGGAATCCAGGTAGGTTAAATTCAATGGAAGGTAATAATTGTCATTCTATAAAATCAATGTGGGTATATTATGAAAAAAATAAATCTCATTCCATGGAGTATGGAATTACCAATCCCACCTTTCTTGTTGGGAATGGTGATTCCTAGTTTTATGGAATGAGGCATGGAATGGAATCACCATTCCATAGAATAGAGCATGGAATGAAATCACCTTTCCATGTACCAAACATGATATTAAGTTTCAGAGGATGTGTTTGTGTGGTATGCATGGGAGTTGGAGGGTTTGTTTCTGTTTCTGGTCTTTGGGGATGCCTTATCTTCTGTCTATTTATCCCTTTTCTTCTTTTTTAATAACATGTTTCTTGTAAAAACGTGAGTTGTTCCGTTGGATTATTACTGGTATTTGTCATTATTTTACTATCATCTCACTAAGGTTTACAACTTGACATATGTTCCTGTAACCAAGATACATCATTACGTGCATATGAAAATGACTTGATGCTTATACCACTGTTGTCTTCTTTTAGGCAGCTTTCCTTGCAATGAAGGACACCGGAGGAAAGCTGTTAGTTTTCCAGTCAGGTGAGCTTGTAAGCCTGTATATTTCTTAAATAATTGATATTGATCTTACATAATTGTTGCTATCAATATGTTAAAGTATTTGTAATTTCTTTACCCTAAGTGGGCTAAAATGGAGGCAATGTCACAATTCATTCTTGCTATATGCAGCAATATTTGTTTCTTACCAAACTCTTTTCTTTTTGAATTAAATGACTTGAGTAAAGTTCAGTATTATACCAAATATTGAAAAAGTTACAAGTTTTTACAGGAAGACTGCCAACTATTGATGCAATTTAAGAGTAAAAGAAAATGAAAAGTATTAAAAAAAATTGTGTTCCGATAAACAGGGTTTAATGGCCAAAATAATAAATAAATGAATAAACAAGGTTTGCTGATGTGGCACAAAAGTCCTTAGTAAACACCCTTTGTCCAAAAGCTTTTGTGGTCTTTAAAGCCATATCTGTCCTCTGTCAACAGTAATAGTTGGTCCTACAGTAAAGTTGATAGAACAGAACTTCACCGACTTCCTGTCCCAGCAGACCAAACTAATCAGTGTCAGTGATTGAAGAAGGTAACCCATGAAACTCTGAATGGAGACAATACCAAGACTACCGAGCAGGAGTAATATAATTAAACAATGACTGTCTTCTATCCATAAGCAAAAGGCCTAAAGTCCTTGTAGCATGTGTTTTAAATTCATGTTGTTCTGTTTCTCATGATCGCACATTGTGTTTTAAATAGAAAGAGCTGAAATCTGCCCATTTTTCTTTCTTTCATTAAAGAAATAAAAAACAAAGAAAAAGGTTATAATTCCTGGCAGCATTGGCCTAATGTTGGTAACCACAGCATTGAGATGGTATAGAAAAAAATTAACTTTGAACTTGTTCCTATTGGATAGAGCATTGACTTGTTTCTTCTGTTGCAGTAAGTTCATTTGGAAACAGAGCATATTAATTATACAAGCAATTAAGTTTTTTAACATGTCCTGAAACAATATTATTGTATTTACAGTTTCATTAGCATAATTTGTGTCTGGATTTGGTAGTTGGATCTTAATTTGTATCGTCAGTTGGGTCTTTTGTCTACTTTTTTTGTTCTCTTTCTTGTCATTCTTGCTGCTCCCAATAATGAATCATCTCTGTCCTGTGACTCCTGTCTCCATCCTCTTTGTTGTTATCTTTATTCATTTTTTGTTTCCCACATTTTCTCTGTCACAGTATCTGAGCTTTATTGTTGGATTCATCATTGAGTGTGTTTGCTGTTTGTCATGATTGTGTTCTGTTGTTTTCAGTCTTGCCGTCAATAGGCATTGGTGCCCTTTCAGCTCGGGAGGCTGAGGGTAGAACAAACATCTCTGCTGGGGAAAAGGTATTCATATCAATTTGATGGTGGTGGTGTTGACTTGCTGGATTGATAAAAGAAAAAAATAACAATTTGGTTTTAGTTTTATCATCTATGTCTATGTTTTTAAAATTGTTAAGGCATTTCCTTCCTATAACCTCGAGTTTGGTAGATGGTGACATGTGATTAATTCCTTATATTTGCAAAGCTCATTGAATTTAGTGGTAGAATGGAGATCAAATTTCATAGATGTAATATTAGATGCTTGCTTTCATACAAAAAATAAAGACATGCAAGATATTTTTTTTCTGTTGGTAAAACAAATGTTTTCCTTTCTCATCGAAAGTTTGGGGAGGGAATTTCAAGCATAACAATGTGTAGGAAATATTTTGAGACCTTCATTTGGTGTGCTTTGGTGATTTTTTTTCTCCCTCTAATAATCTGATAAAGAAGATGAGGAATGGGAATGACTGACATTACATGTTAGTCTCCCTCTCTCTAAATTTATACTGATGAGTAAGAGATAATACATGAAAGATAAAAATAGGCATAGCCCAATATCACCAAATAACTACTCTCCAAAACTCCCCCCCCAAGCTGGAGCATAGATGTTAATCATGCTCAGCTTGTTACAAATATAATATATTCTATTCCTATTGAGTGCTTTGGTGAAGATGTCTGCAAGTTGTTCTCCAATTCGTGCATGTTCAATTATAGTAAGTCCCTGTTGAATATTTTCACGCACAAAATGACAATTGGCCTCAATATGCTTTGTTCTTTCAATAAAATAAAGCCATGTAACACGAGTAATCTTCAACAAAAGTAACAAAGTAACGAAAACCAGACTTAGAGTCAATGGAACAGGGTCCCCAAATGTCAGAATGAACAAGTATAAAAGGAGATGCAACACATTTATTGACTCTAGAATGATAAGTTCCTCGATGGTGTTTGACAAACTGACATGACTTACAATTCAAAACAAAAGAGGACTTTAAAGTAGGATAGAACTTCTTCAAAATCTTCCAAGGGTGGATGACCAAGACGACTATGAAGCTAAAACCGAGAACTAGAGGTGGAACAAGCAATCGACAGTGACTCATAAATTGCAAACTCTAAAAGATATAACCCATTAGATTCACTACCCCTACCAATCCTCTTTTTCGTCCCAAGATCCTTAAACAAGCAATATTTAAGAAAACAATAAACACCACATTTCATAGTATTGGTAATTTTAATGATAGATAGAAGATTAAATGGAAAGTGAGGTAGGCATAAGACATATTGTAAAGAAATAGAAGATGAAAGATATGAAGTGCCACTTCTGATAATAGGAGCAGAAGAGCCATTAGCAAGTGTGAACACTAGGTAATGTAGAAGAAGACTGGAATGAAGAAAGAATACCTATGTTACTAGTCATGTGGTCTGTAGGAGGAAGTGAAACAAGTAGTAGGATTACTTGATAGAACATGGGTAGCAGTAAAAGAAATTTTAATACCCTGTGAGGCCTAGAATGGAATATAAGCATCAAATTCAGCATTAGTCATTGAGATGGTTTTAATACCCCGTGGCAAAGGAGCTAAGATCGGTGGAGGCAAGAGACCCTTTTGATTGATTGCATGCTCATAAAGTCCTAAATGTTGGTAGGTTTTCATTCAATTTTCAACTATTCTTAATATGTCCTTCCTCACCACCGAAATAACAAAAATATGTTGTACAATCACGACCACTACCTCCGCCTCAACCTCCTCTACTACCACCTCTACTAACCAAGGCAACTGAAGTATAGGAGAAGGTTTAGAAGGCATCTCATGATGTGTATGTTGGAGACAACAATACACATAGATAAGTGTTAGATGCGTAGGGCTAGTAAAAATATGATCAGGAGCAGCACTAAACTCAGGGCGCAAGCTAGTTAAGAAACTCACAACTGCCAATTGTTCCTGCTGTAGTCGAATCTATTTAGCATCATCAGAATAGGGTGGATGACATTTAATTCTTCTGTGCTAGTTGGTGAAATTCTTGTGTCACTTCATAAATATGAGACGAATGGCCTTTCCCAAAATAATTCATATACTCCTATTATTCTTTCACAGTATTGTAATGAGAAACCACATGTTTAACATATCTAAAGATTTTATGGATCATACCAAACAATCAGTTGTCCTTGCGTAACCACTTATCTTGTATAGGCTATGACTTTGAAAGGTCATTTGCCAAGTGATCTTCCTTCTCAATCCCAGTAAGAAACATCCTGATAATCTTGTGCCACTCAACATAGTGCTTCCTATCAAGCTGCTAGAACTCGAATTTGAATGGCAATCAACCATCTCAAAATAAGCTCAAAAGAAATAGCCCAGCAAAAAATGCACGAGTGACACCCCTAAGACACCAAAACCAGTGAGAGAGAGGTATCGAACCCAACAAAATATCTCCAAAGTTGTGAGAGAACACCTAGTTACCCCTCTCGGGCTTTAACCCACCTCGCAGAAAGTGAGAATGTTGCTGGGCTCAAAGAAAATACCCCAAACCGAGCCTAAATCACACCTTGGCCAGCTGAAATTGCATCAATCTAGGACAAAACTTGCTTCAAGAGCTGTGACACCTTTGGTCACCAGCAACACCCTTGGTCACTAGCAACACCCCCAACAACACCCTTTGTCACGAATCACCACATTATCTTCATACCCAAACAGCAAATGCATGAAAACAACCTTTGCAATGGACAAAAAAGTAATCTAAGCATAGATCAAATTAGATAGACAACATTTGAGAGGAGAAGCTTTTTTTTTTTATAACAAAGGAGGAACTTGGGTTTTCTCTGTAACCTAAGCTCTTGATACTATGTTAAAGAAGATGAAGAATGGGAATGACTATCATAACATGTTAATCTCCCTGTCTCTATATTTATACTCTTGAATAATAGTTAATACAAGAAAGATAAAGATAGGCCAGCCCAATGTCACCCAATAACTGTTCTCTAACATGATCAATTCCTTTGGACAGTTTCTTTGGGTAGGATTATGTTGTCCTGTACGGTACTGATAGGTTTTCGGTTTCCAATGTCTAGAAGGAATCTTTTCCATATTTAAATCATGATAGCTCTTTCTTTCCCGGTTTCTGATCATTTTCCTTAAACCTTGGAGTCCAGAAGAGCTTATGTAAAACTATAGAGGGAAAGGATCTAGGGAGAGAACCCAATTACTGTGAATGGACGTAACACATGTCATGTGTTCCTTCATCAAGTGCTGTGGGTAGTGTCATGTATGCTATGGTGTGCACTCAACTAGACATTTCACATGCTATCAGTGTAGTTAGCAGGTGTTAGAGATATAAAATCATTTATATGCCTTCACCTAATAGCTCAAGCTTTTGGAATAATTAGTCCATGACATGGTATCAAAGCGTTTATGACGAAGTGGTTAAGAGTTCAATCCTTGCCATCTTCATTCTTCACAATTAAGTTGAATTTAGCGCAAGGTAAGGTAGGCTTGTGCATTATCCACACTTCAACTCCAAAGGGCTCTTGCATGAGGGAGCGTGTTACAGATATAAAGTCATTTATGTGCCTTACAGCTTAAGCTTTTTCGATAATTGGTCTATGACAGTAGGTATATGGCATATCCTGGGATAGAGAACTGTATCCTAGCTGCCTAGTGCTTTGTGGCATGTAATGTGTTATTTAGTTTACATCAACATGTTGAGATATGGGGCATTGTTTTACTTGAGAATGATTTGTGAATGGCTTGAGGAAAAATCTCTCAGCCCATGAATTTATATTTACAGATTACAAATATAAATCCCTTGATGTTAGGGATTGACAAGATTATTTACAGCCAGAGAATCAGTTATTTCGTATTCTATCTATACACGATATCAACTATGTCCTATTCTATCTATACAGGATATCTACTAATCATTAACCAAATCAAAGAATATCAACAGCTAAATTAGAGAATATCAACACTCCCCCTCAAGTTGGTGCATATACGTCATATGCATCAAGCTTGTTACATATATATGTTGCCCTCAGGCCCCGAAGAGACTTGGTGAAGATATCAGTTAGTTGATCACTAAAGTTCACTAATGAGGTAGTTATTTCTTCGGAGAGGATCTTTTCACGAATGAAATGGCAATCAATTTCTATATGTTTAGTTTGCTCATGAAAGATTGGGTTAGAGGCAGTGTGCATGACTGCTTGATTATCACAAATGAGTTTCATGGGCCCTATTTTGCAAAACTTTAATTCTTGAATCAGTTGTTTCAACATATAAGTTCACATGTAGTGAGTGCCATGACTCGATATTCTGCTTCTGCATTTGATCTAGCAACTATATTCTGTTTTTTACTTTTCCATGAGATGAGGTTGCCTCCAATGAGAACACAATACCCAAAACTCGATCGTCTGTCACTAGGAGATCCTGCCCAATCTGCATCTGTATATGCAACAATGTCTGTATGGCCGCTATTCTCATAGATCAACTCCTTCCCAAGATAACTCTTAATATATCTCAAAATTCGAACTACTGCATCCCAATGATTGTCACAGGGAGAGTTAAGAAATTGACTAACAACACTAACTGCGAAAGATATATCTGGTCTAGTCATGGTGAGATAGTTTAATTTTTCCACTAGTCTTCGATACCTTCCCGGGTCTGAATAAGGCTCCCCCTGATCTGGTAGAAGTTTAACATTCGGATCCATAGGAGTATCAATTAGTTATATAATCTAGCATTCCAGTCTCTTCCCAAAATATCAAGAGCATACTTCCTTTGAGAGATAGCAATGCCTGTTTTTGATTGGCCCACTTCAATCCCGAGGAAGTACTGCAATCGGCCCAAGTCCTTAGTTTCGAAGTGTTGAAACAGGTGTTGTTTTTGGTCCCTGATGCCATCGTGATCATATCTTGTAATAACAATATCATCTACATAGACTACAAGATAGATGCATTGATTAGAAGATAAGTGTTTATAGAACACAGAGTGGTCTGCTTCACAATAGACCATGCCAAATTGCTGCATGACTTTACTAAATCTTCCGAACCATGCCCGTGGAAACTGTTTAAGGCCATACAGAGATTTATGTAACCTGTAGACAAGACTCGACTCCTTCTGAGCCACAAACCTAGGTGGTTGCTCCATATAAATTTCCTCCTCCAGGTTACCATGTAGAAATGCATTCTTGATATCCAATTGATAGAGAGGCCAATGGTTCATGACAACCATTGATAAGAATAGGCGAACAGAGGCCATTTTAGCAACAGGGGAGAATGTATCTCCATAATCAAGGCCGAATATTTGAGTATAGCCCTTAGCCACAAGGCGTGCTTTCAAAACGGTCCATTTGTCCATCAGGGCCTACCTTGACAGTAAAGACTCATCGACAACCAACAATAGATTTTCCGAGAGGGAAAGGAACAAGAGTCTATGTATGATTGAAATCTAAAGCTGCCATCTCGTCAATCATGGCCTGACGCCATCCTGGATGGGAAAGTGCTTCCGGACAGTTTTGGGAATAGAAATGGACGACAAGGCAGAAACAAATGCATAATGGGATGAAGATAAACGATGATAGCTCAGGAAATTATAAATAGGATGAGGATTACAAGTAAAACGCATACCTTTTCGAAGAGTGATGGGCAAGTCAGCGGAAGCTTCAGATAGGCTCGAGGCAGGTGGAGACGCTGGGGCAGGAGATGAATCGCCTGAGTCTGAAGTGAGAACAGCCTCTGGAACCACATGACGAGGTCGACGCTGAAAAGTGATAGACGGGTGCGGTGAAGAATGTGTTTGCGGATTAGGAGGTGCGGGCACTTGTGAAACTGGAGGATCAAAAACAGGCAAATTAAGATAGGGAATTGGTTGGAGCTGAGATATGGAGTTAGGCTCGACTGGTGAGGTGAAGTAAGGAGTGTCCTTAAAGAAGGTAACATCTGCAGATATGTAAAAACGATTTGTGGAAGGAGAGTAACATCGATAGCCTTTCTGAACCCGAGAATAATCAAGGAAAATGCATTTAATAGAACGAGCAGATAATTTATCAAGACCTGGAGTAAGATCATGCACAAAACAAGTAGAACCAAAAATGCGAGGGGAGACATTATAAAGACGGTCCTTAGGAAACAAAAGAGAGTGGGGAACTTTATTATGTAAAACAGAGGATGGCATGTGATTGATTAAATAACCAGCGGTGAGAACAACATTACCCCAAAATTTTAAGGGTGCATTAGCATGCAACAAAAGAGTTTGAGCAGTCTTTAATAATATGACGATGTTTTCTCTCTGCTATGCCATTTTGTTGTGGAGTGTGCAGACAAGTTGACTGATGAATCATGCCATGAGATGCCATAAAGGAATTGAAGGAGCAAAAAAATATTCTTTTGCATTATCACTACACAATATGCAAATAGAGTGCCTAAACTGGGTTTGAATTTCCTTGCTAAAGTTGTGAAAAATAGTGAATAACTCTGAACGAACTTTCATAAAAATATCAAAGTACATCTAGAAAAATCAGCAATGAAAGTGACAAAGTACCTATACCCCAAAGTAGAACTGACACGACTAGGACCCCAAACATCAGTATGAACAATATCAAAAGGCGACTTTGCTCGATTATTGACCTTGCTTGGAAAGGATGCATGGACATGTTTTTTAAGCTGACACGACTCACACTCTAAAGACTATAAATGAGAGAGATGGGAAATCATCTTCTTTAGCTTATTTAGACTCGGATGACCCAGACGACGATGAAGGAGACTAGGAGACTCGGTGGCAGCACATATGGTAGAGGATGGAGGATGGAGGCTAGAGATAATAAAGTCTACGCGATTCAGATCCTGCGCCAATCGTCTGTCCCGTACTCTAGTCCTAGATGAGAAAAGAGTTAGCAGTGAAGGTTATGGAGCAGTTAAGAGTGCGGGTCAGTTGACTAATATAAATTAAATTAAAGGGGCAGCCAGGAATAAACAGAACAGAATTCAAAGATAAAGATGGGAGAGTTGTAGCTTGACCAATGCCGGTGGCTATAGTCTTAGAACCATCAACGAGGGTGATGTGGTGTGGTGTCTTGGAGGATGATAATTTTGAGAAAAGAGAAGGATTACCAACTATGTGATCGGAAGCACTAGAATCCAAAATCCAGGATCCAACATACAAAGAATGCAAGAGGCAAACCGTAGAATTACCAGTATGGGCTATAATGGCCAAAGATGAAGCTTGTTGGGCTACTTTAAGTTGAAGATACTCCTTATACTCATTGTCTGACAGTATGTTCTAGTTGTTAGTCCCTGACTCAGTCTTTTTCTCAATACCAGGTGACTGAGATTGTGCCATATTAGCGGATTTCTCAGGGAAACCATGCAGGGAATAGCAAAGGTCTTGAGTATGGCCCAAGCGTTTACAGTAGGAACATTAAGGACGACCACCAAAACCACGGTCACCTCTACCACTACCACGACCGCGACCGCGGCTTTCACGGTTAGCAGAGACAAAGGCTAAGGACTCTGAACCTATTTGGGAACCAATTCCATATGTTGCATCCGAAGAAGGAACTCGCAACGATCAATTAATGAGATCCTCCACCCATATGAATATTTGAGTTTGTTAGGATTTGATTCCAAACAGATTCAAAATCTTTATGAAGACTGTGGAGAACAAAAAACCATATACATGTTGTCAAGCTTGTCTAACATCTTCTGAAGGTTGTCACTGGTCAGTATCATCTTGATATCTTTAATTGTGGACTATGCTTTATTTAGATATGAAGGCAGGTCATGATCTGTCATGTAGAGCGTTGCTAGATTATGAAAAAAATCGTACATAAATCAACTTGAGAATGATTTGTGAATGGCTTGAGAAAAAATCTCGCAGCCCATGAATTTATATTTACAGATTACAAACATAAATCCCTTGATGTTAGGGATTATTTACAGCCAGAAAATCAGCTATTTCCTATTCTATCTATACACAATATCAGCTATTTCCTATTCTATCTGTACAGGATATCTATTAATTATTAACCAAATCAAAGAATATCAACAACTAAATAAGAGAATATCAACAGTTTTATCTGTTCTGCCTCTTAATAGTAAGGTGCAGATACTGATTTGTTCTGCAGATAATTTTACGATACTCCAAATCAAAATTTCATTCTTTTGAATTTCAGGAAGCCCATAAATTACTTCAACCAGCAGATAAAGCATTCAAGGCACTGGCAATTGAATTTGCTGAGTATCAGGTGAATCTAGAGTATTTTTTCTAGAGATTCAGGCATTACTTTAATATCTGGTTGAGGTTACTGACTGATTTTTCTTGCAATTGTTTAATGATCAACTTGATATAGATGCGTTAAGTATAATTATTTCGTATGTTGCAGGTCTGTGTTGATGTATTTCTCACTACCCAGACTTACGTAGACATTGCATCCTTATCTGTCATCCCTCAAACTACTGGGGGACAGGTACGTGTTAAGTGCATGATCTGAATTGGTAGTTATGATTATCTGTGCTTAAAGAAGTGTAGAAGGGCTGATTACTGTTTTCTCCATCTTTGCAGTGACGATAAAAACAAACTAATGTTATTTTTTGATCTGTTTTGCTTCTTACTTGAACCTGTCTGGCTTAAAATGCTGGAGATGCTTTCAACGAAAAACTGAAAGCATGTTGTATGACAGGCCTCCTCACTTGTAGGTCTGATGTTGTTTTTGTCTGTTTATTCTATTTTTTATATGTGGTTTTAGGTGATGTGGAAAGAAAATAATGCAGTACAAGTACAAGTAGTGCCACTTATGGGGAACAAGCGAGACAGGAATTGAGAAGTATATCATAAACAAGCAGTTATTGTATCTAAAGAAAGATGATGCATTAACTATTAATCAAAAGGGATTTTTTGCAAAGGCACCATCTTTGCTAAAGCTTCTGTGATTTATCTTGAGTGAAAAGTTTATGCTACCTGGACTTGGCCTTTTTTCTCAATTTGTTATTCTTCCTTTTAACTTCTTTATTGTTTTAGGCGGGGTGAGGGAAATTATTTATCGAGTCATTTGAAAGTGTTTGTGTTTTTCAAACTGTTACACTTTAACTCTATTGAGGTTATATTTATCATCTATCTTTCATTCATAAAACATTTTACATATAAGAGTATCTATAAGCTATACAAATAGAAGGTTTATGTGTTTCATCCATCAGATTTTGAGATGTTGAACTTCTTACCTTTTTCCAGGTCTATTACTATTACCCATTTTCAGCTCTTTCTGATCTTGCAAAGCTTTACAATGATCTTAGATGGAATATCACTAGGCCACAAGGTTTTGAGGCTGTAATGCGTGTGAGATGCAGCCAGGTAACCTGTTTGTTTCACTAATTTGGTATCTCTTTCTCATGCAACATATAGACTTAACTATTTTCGTTTTATTTTTTTGACAGGGTATCCAAGTACAGGAATACTATGGCAACTTCTGTAAACGCATCCCAACTGATGTCGACCTACCTGGGGTTTGTATATCTACCTAGATGCTGGATATAATTATATACATGTGTTTGGATATATGCAACCTTAAGCGTATGTTTGTGTCTAAATATATGCATGGACAAATGGATGGTTGAATGATATTCGGATTTGTTGGCTCTGTTAGAGATATAAAACCATTCATGTGTCTTCACCTAACAGCTTAAGCTTTTGGGATAGTTGGTTCTTGACATGGTATCAAAGCCTTCATGACCAAGTGGTCAGGAGTTCGATCCTTGCCGCCCCCACTCTTCACAATTAAGTTGAATTTCAACACAAGGTATGATGGGCATGTGCATTATCTACGCTTCAAGCCCAAAGGGCTCTTGCGTGAGGGAGCGTGTTAGAGATATAAAACCATTCATGTATTTTCACCTAATAGCTTAAGCTTTTGGGATAGTATGTTCTTGACAGGCTCTGTTGTTAGTTTATAATTTAGATTGTATACTAACCTTGACATGTTGATAGATGCTAAAAATACAAATAAAAATGTTGTTTAAATTAAGTAGAGTGATATTTAGATTGTATACTAACCTTGAACGATATTGGGATCTGTTGGCTCTGTAATTGTGCAAGCTTGCTACTACCAACTTTATACTGGGTAGATGCAATCAATGATTGTTACCAACTATATTATGATGAGCTGTTAAGGATTAGTTAATATCTTGGATTATATGTATAAATTAAGTAACATTACAAGAAGATAAAATATCCATTCTTGATCCAATGTAGTGCCACTGCCATCCATTTCTAGTGAAAATTTTGTTCATAGGTTGTACTAACTTGAGGGCTAAATAGGGGAGTTGGCTTGAACATTCCCACTTTGGTTGATCTAAGGATTTGTAAAGTCATTGTTATTGATGGAGTTGGTTTGAGCAAACTGTGGTTGATACTTTTCATGCTGCATTTATCTGATGTGTTGGCTTAAAATGAGGGTAGATATCATCAACCAACTTGCTGGGAAAAAAATAAAAGAAAAGAAGGGGCTAGTTGAGTGCTATGGCTGGCTTAGTTAACCCGCAAAATAGATATATGGTGTCTATATACTTACAAGCAGTACCATATCATTCTTATTTTGACCAGAACTAAAATTTCTTATGTATACTCCTGGACCACTGTCTGTCAAAAACTAAGTGTCTTATATACATCATGTATTAGGAATGTGCTGGACAATGTATACCTTGTTTAGCACGTACTAATGAACTGACAATGACATTTTTCATTTCGTTTGTTCATAGTTTTGGAGTGAACAATGTTTTTTTTTTATATATAATTTTATCTTATTGTGCACTTTGACTCTAGCATCATGTTGATTAACATCAATTGTGTAAGATTTAATACGTTGGAGTATTATTTTTCTTGTGTCAATTTATTAATATTGATCATAATCGGTCAGTATTTTTAAGTTGGTGATATTGTCAAGTCACTTGTGTTATCATGTGCTTTACTTTTGTCTTAGTGCATTTTATTTTATTACTGTGGTATGTTCATTCAACCTGTGGCTTGCTTTTTCTTTTGTGCAGATTGACTCTGACAAAACATTCATGGTAACTTTGAAACATGATGATAAGTTGCAGGATGGATCAGAATGTGCCTTTCAGGTATTAAACAATTTCACTACTCTACTCTCTTCCTTGGAGTTTATGATGTTCAGATCACATTATATTACCATCAGAAACTGTCTAGTTGCATGGGTTAATGATTTCTGTTCATTTTCTTCTGATTATATTATTCTTTTTCATTATTCATTATTCAGTGTGCTCTTCTTTACACAACTTTGTATGGCCAAAGAAGAATACGTGTCATGACCTTATCTCTGCCTGTCACTAGTATGCTCAGTAATCTATTCCGTGCAGCTGACCTGGACACTCAATTTTGTTGTTTCTTGAAGCAGGGTATCTCATTTCTCTTCGATGTGCATCGCCATTGTGATTATTATTACTAGCAAATTGAGAGGCACTGCATTTTTTATTCTAATAGTTTAAATAGTTTATTACATAATAATTTTATAGTTTAATTTATTTTATATAAATATAAATATATTTAAATATCTTCACTCCCAATTTATCTATTCTAGTTCCTTCCCTAAATAGCGAAGACAAAGAACGTGGGAGGAAGTAGAGTGCAATGGAGAGGAGAGGGAGAAGCCAAAGGGTAGCAGTTAGTGGAAGTATGAAACTGTCAAGAGTGGAATGTGGGTGTATAAGTTTTCCGTTTTACCCTTCGTGTTAAGATATGTTTCACTAAATTTTTATGGCAAAATAGGAAACTGAAATTTGGAGACCAATTTCCCCAATCCCCATTATATAATAGTATAGATTATTATTTTGACATGTGTGGCTGCCATATATTGACTGTTAACAGCTGTATATTTAATTTTGTTGGCTCTTATGTTGTATACAGCTATATATTGACATGGTTGTGTGATCTTGTTCATATTTTAGACTATGTGGTTGCAAGTAGAATTTTAACACCTTTCGTCATTTTTTTTCTGTAGCTGCAAGTGAAATTCCTTTCAAGCCACTCCCACTTATCCGGGAGCAAGTGACAAACCTTTGCATCAATGCACTATTTTCATACCGTAAATTTTGTGCTACAGTGTCCTCATCTGGACAACTTATTCTTCCAGAGGCACTAAAGCTTTTACCTTTGTACACACTTGGTATGTATGAATTTTCTTTTATTCTCTCTTAATGTTAATGAACAATTCTGTGGAACTAATGATATTATTTGTCATAGTTCATTAATCTGTTACATGTTCCTTGTATTCTGAACAGATTGTTCTTTAGCCATCTTTTCTTCTTCTTTTTTGATTTTTTTCTTTGCCGCTTCTGCACTGGTACACTAGTAACGTGTGATCAAAATTCCTAAATTGAAGGATGATCTCTACAAAGAATTTTCCTGCATGTTATTGAATATACTGTGGATATATTTTTCACTTGTTTTCCCTTTAAAATGGTCGTTGACTATAATTATTTCCCTTTATCTAGTCATGTTTTCAGGTAGGATCTACTTGTTTTCATTGTGAATTGAGGATGCTGTCAAAGTTGATCAACTTTTGCTTGATTTGTCTTTGTTAGAGATATAAAACCATTGATGTGTCTTCAGCTAATAGTATAAGCTTTTGGGATTGTTGGTTCATGATAGTCTTGATTAATCTTATTCACTAAATTTAAAATGTTGATGATATAGTCCCCTTAAGAAGGCCTGTACAAGTTGGTGATGATTCATTCTTATTTCTTTTCAGCTTTAACTAAGAGTACAGGCTTGCGAACCGAGGGAAAGATTGATGAACGATCATTTTGGATAAATTATGTGTCCTCTCTCTGTACTCCTTTGGCTATACCGCTTGTGTATCCGAGGATGGTGGCTATCCATGATCTTGATTCAAAGGTATATTGAATTAATCGTGTTCAAAAATAAATATTTATTAGAAATTGTGATGTTTTTGCTATATTACAAAATATTTAGATGAATTGTTGTACATCAACAAGTGCTCAATCAAAACTTGATAATGCTTCATATTTTTAAAATGATAATGAATTTTAATTTTAAAAAATCAGCATGAAGTACATGATGATATTTGATTAATATGAAATTTTTTTAGAATAATCTACACAATGAAAGCTTTAATGGTGAATTTTATGACAAATACACTATATGTAAAGTGACTGAATTGTTTTTCACTAGTGTCCATTAATCCTGTCCCATATATATTTAACTTCTAGGGACACTTATAACTTGTTATATAATTGCAGGAAGATGAGGAATCTGTTATTCCATCCTTTCTTCCTCTGTCTAGTGAACACATCAATGATGATGGAATATATCTTCTTGAGAATGGTCATGATTGTTTGATATATGTTGGAGGCTCTGTGAGTCCAGATATTGTCCGGAGACTGTTTAGTGTATCCACTGTTGATGAAATTCCTACTCTGGTAATTTCTATGTTATCCTCTTGCCTTTTCATTCCTGCTGTGTAATGACATATAATCTTTCAAATTCCACTACTAGCTGTAAGTAAACATAATACTGATTGTTTCAAGGAATTTTTATCACTAACAGGCAAAGATATTTTCTTTTTTGATTGAAGAAGAAATTTAGGTAGTGTTAGATCAGTTAATTATGTTGTGCTAAAAAAAAAAAAAGAATAGTTAATTATATTAGACATTTGACAAATATGTGTTTGTTGTATTTACTGTGCAGCTATAATTGGTGCTGTAACTTAGGAGTTAATTTAGGAATAGTCTTTGAGGCTAAGTTATGTAATTAGTATAAATATATGTCTATTTAGACTATTTAGTCACAAAATTCTAGCCAAAGAATCTCTCCCTATGATATCAGAGTGTGTTTCTACCTGTCTCTCTACTGCTGTGCATCATTAACCAACTCTAACCCTAGCCTCCAGACCTGCTGTGCCCGCTGCACAGCTGCATTGTTGAACCTTTTTCCTGTGTTTCAATTCTGGCAGCCTTCCTTCTCACTGTATGTTTATTCCGGCAAAGGATCTTTCAATTCTGTGTCAGATTTCCTCTGTTTCCTATGTTGCGTTTCCTTTCAGCCACATCAGTAGGCATGAGTTCACTAGACCATTGGATTTTCACTAGAAAGTTTGACTGGCCTAAACCTGGAGCCGCACTTCCAGACAAAGCCCCAACACTCTATGCCCGACCAGGTGTGTGGCTATCACCCACTGTGCCGCCAGTACGAAGCAGCATCTGCCCAGTTCGATTTTTTCCCTTTTTCATCACATCCCAGGTGCTTTCTTCACCAAATCAGACCTGTTAGCCTTCAGATCTGATTAATGCATCCATATACTTGTCTCTTAACCATGATGGATGGAAATTCAGGTGCTTTTTAAGGCTACTTCTACTACATCTGCTGCCAAGAATTCTTTTACCTTGTCCACATTTGGTATCCCTTGTATTGCAACTAAGAAATTAACCAGATCTGCCACCTATCAGTCAATGCTGACCTCTGTGATGATATGGTTATTGTAATCATGTCTGCAAAGATTTTCTAGTACTTTATTGTCCAGAATTGGCAATGCGAAGTTAACAATTTTATTTTATCAGTTTGTATTGCAGCAATATGATAATCCACTATCAAAGAAGTTAAATGAAGTGGTAAATGAGATATGGCGGCAAAGATGCTGCTTCCTCCGGTTAGTTAATTATTTTGACAATTATAGCATATTGGAGACCTTGTTGAATAATCTTCCATATAATTTGGTGACTAAATGAACTGTAAATTTTAAATAAGCTTTTTAACCTTTCTGGCAGGTTAAGGTTGTGCAAGAAAGGAGATCCATCAGGTCAGTGCTTTAGAATGCTTGATGAGTGCAAGTTGGGTTTTTAAGTATTGGAATGAACAGAACATGAAACCACATGCTAGTTCACCAACCCTATTGGAATTTTTTTTTTTTTTTGGTGTCTTTAGGAAAAATTGATTGTTTCTTGTTGCATAGTCTTCAAACATCTAGCTTTTTCTGTTCACCTGTCGGTTGTATTTGCTTCTTTAATCAGTGCTCTATGTTACCTTGAAAAGGGTCGATTTCTTGGTACTTGATATCCAAAACTTGAGGATCTCCACTAAAGCATCTTAATCTTCCCACCACCAAACAAGCTTCTTAAAAAAACAATATACCACCAAACAAGCTTCTTTAAAAAACAATATGCCACCAAACACATTAGTGTGATGGTTTTTTGTTAATTTCAACTAAACCTTTTCTTACACCGTCTCTTGTGACCCACTTGTTTTGACTCCAAGCATTCTTCCAGATTTATAAACACTCACAATGGTTCCCTTTTTCTTTTCTTCTTTTATTGTCTCAAATTTTAAGGAGAATGCTTGGGTTTGTGAACCTTTTTTGGGTTGCTTCCATTTTACAATCCTTGTAATATAGGCTGTATGTACTGAATGACTAGAGGACTACAGAGTCAGTTAAGTTTCTGCTCTCCCACCCCTCCCTCTGTTGGTCTATTTTACCCAATAATTAGTATAATCACATGAAAGCAGTTTTGATTGCTAGGAATCTTGTGTCAATGCAGAGTTACCTCTTTATGCTATTTTGTTGTGATTATTGCTTCTCATGATCAAACCACAATTTCTTTTATGAGAAAAAAAATTTGTTGGTGGTGGGATTTATATCGGGAAGTGTTGAAATTATTGAGAAAAGGTGGAAAAGGTGGAAAAGAGAGAAATAGTATATTTGATTGATAATGAGATGTGTGCTTTATTACAAAGCACTAACGCATTTATACTAATTATCTGAGTCAAGTGTAGTACAACTAGTATAAACCCAACCCAATAAGAGCTTGACTATTAACATAATGACACTCCTAAAACAATTCCTTCTAGCTAGAACTTACTAAGCTTTCAACTCATTACAAATGAACACACTGACAATTAGGAATTATTTTTTCAAATATATTCAGTTCAGAAGTAATATTGCATCATTTGACTTAATTAACAACTTGTCTGCTTAATTGTTCGTAAAATGAAAATATTCTTGTCATGAAATCCTAAACTTTAATTTTCCATTTATACTACTTAGAAGATAGAACCAAGTTGTTGGTCTGTTAAGCTGTTTAGATGCTGCCATGTGTACTAAGTTCATCCGAATTAGGCTCATATCTAGAATCAACAACCACATGCTGTGTATGCATAGTTCTCTGTTGACTTGGTATGCTAGACTAGTTTAGAATAGGAAGTCTTCAACTAGAAAAATCAACTGTGTGTACAATTGTTATGGTTTATATTGTTTCTCTTTTAACTGAAGCTATCTTATTTACTTCTGTCAGGGATGTTATTCTTCTCATATATGGTAGAAGACAAGAGCGCAGGTGGCTTTTCCTATGTAGAGTTTCTTATCCATGTTCATAGGCAAATCCAGAATAAAATGGCATCATGAGGAATATATGCCTGGCTTTCTAAGCAAGCGTTTACACCTAAAAGACTGAGAGAACCCCAAAGATAGGTGAATTTCTGCCTATTTATGCGTTTCTTCATTTCTTTGTCAGAGGAAAACCAGACAGCACAAGTTTTGCTATTTCAGCTTTGTTAATGTACATGTATAAAATTGATATTGATAATAGCTGAATAGCTTATTCTTATTTTTTTTTCTTTATTTTTTTTGGGGGTTCTTGTTCCTTTTATCTCATTTGTTATCTGTACTTCACAACAAAACTAATTTTCTCGGCAGTTATACATTTTCATGGGAAATATTAATACAACTTGTGTCAAATTTTTAATAAATTGAAGGTGTAAGAACAAAGGTAAAAGTATTGATAAAAGAATTCAATTTTAGTTTGTAAGAAAATATTGTTTGACATGCATTTTCAATCATGGTATAAATCAGCCAACCCCAGTCCTTATGGAAGAATGAATATTAATGTGTAACAATCGGATACTCCTTTTTTCTGCAATATCGAGTGAATAATGTTACATGTAGATATTACACTTTATGAACTTTAGTGAAATTTTGCATAAATTTTGAATGGGAATACATATGACAGTCAAGTAAATGGAGTCTTAGGTTGTGTATTCTTGTCTAAACATAGTGGGAATATCATATACAAGAAAAATACTTAGGGTCCGTTTAGTATCAGGAATTAAATGAGAATGAGAAATTTTTAATATTTTGATTTTAAAGATTTTATAATATTTATTTCATTTTATTTGTGTTCTTTACATCATGTCAAACTTGCTCTTAAAGAATTTACTGATATTCATTGAGTGTGTGGATAAAGAATTTTAAAATAGAAATGTATTTTTAGAGAGAATTTAAAATGTTTTGCTGTAAAATACTTTGTTTGGATATTTGGTAGAAGAAATTTGAAAATTTTGTTGTATTTTTATTGGATAAATTTTTTTACCCAAAATCATGAGTTTGAAATGACTAAAGAAGAGGTGGAATTTGTGAAATCCTCCACTTGCGTATTTCTATTTGCTAGCATCTATCTCTGTTCTTGTACGTCTCTCTCTGCTTGCGTGTTGCATGTGGTGCATCTCCTGATGATAGACCATCAATGGCGGTGACGCATCTCTTGGTGGAGTATAGACAGCGGCGACAAAGTTGTCGGCCTTGGCTGAGAGTTATTCTTCGGTTAATGAAAATTTAGGTTGACGGAAATGTTTTTTCTAATTTAGGTTTAGGACTTGTCTTTGAATTTATTAAGCACTTATAAAAATACTTATAATGACTAATAGAGGTGTGAGGATATTTGAGTCTTCTTAGTTCGAGACCAGGAATTCCTTCAGAAAATAAAGAAAAGCTAAATATACTGAATATTCTTCTCTATTTTCTGTTATTCACATGGTTTGCATTTACAGAGTAAGCACTAGACTATTCATTCCTAAGATTTATGAATCTTTAACAAACTAACAGTCTTTCTTTTACTTCTCACATGCTCTCACCACATGCCTACACACTTAATACACACATCCATGCCTTCATACATATATTCATTTCTATCATTTCATCCCCCATGATAAACACCTTGTCCTTAAGGTGTAGGTGAGAATAGACAGGGTGTAGGAGGACTCTAGAAGAGCCAAGAGCACCTAGAAACTTATGTGGACTGAGGAACACAGCATATCTATCAGTATACTCGGACCTCATATCAATCTCCACGTATAGACCACTAGTTGTGAAATCAAAAAGAATGCAAAGTGGTTGTACTGGTGAAGTTGAGCAATTGCTCGTGCCTGAGTAGATTCTCGTGACGTTGCTACAAGCTAAGAAATGGCCGGTTGGTAGGCCTTAGGTTGTAACTTTGGAGCATTCATGTTCAGCAACCCATCGTTAGCGAGGCCAATCTCTACCACCTCAGCCCCGCTTGACATCTTAGCAAACATTTCCAAGCCTCTATTGGAAAGCATGTTTTGCCATACCCGTCAAAGGCAGTGCACCCCACAAAAATAGTAGCTATGGAGATCACAAAAATATTTATGATAAAAGCCATCACAAGAGCATGGGCACTATTTATCATGTAAATTCTGCAAGCCTCTGAGTCCACCAACTGATCCGTTGGCATTCACACCACTAGGATCAAACCCATGGCCACAGCATAAGTGATCCACAACGTTCTGCTTGAAGCACTCCTTGCCCAGGGAGATGAAGGGCTTAAGGAGGAACTCAGCCCTAATGGCGCAGTCGTCAACCGTGTCGCCTTGGATGGCACAAACAAGGAAGTAAGCGCCAGGCGGGCTTAGCGAGGAGAACGGCAGAGTGGAGTAAAGGAAGCTTGCGAATGGCAGATTAGCCGAGGAGCTAAATGATCTTGGACCCATTCGACCAACAAACCTGCGCTGCGTTTGCTCGATGGTGGCCTAGATCAGTAATGTCGCAATAGCAAGCTCGTATAGTTGTAGCGGCTCCCGCTTCTAGAGCTGCTTCTCTCGTGTTGCAGTTGTTAGATTTTTGGATGCTGATTCCTTGGCTACTACTGGAGCTAATTCTCTCATTGCTATGGCTAACTTTAGAGCAGCACCAAGGTCAGGCATTGTAGTGTGGAAGGGATTTAGGGGATCTAGAAATGGGAAGGATCTAGAAATAGGTGATAGATGCGGCGGTTATGGACGGAAGACAAGTTGATTTGCTGGGTAAAAGGTGGAGATTTTGGAATCTAGAATTTGAAGTTTGGTAAAAATCTCATCAAGTTGCTTGTGCATGGAAGCTTGGGAGATGGCCAATTGAGCCAGAGCAGTAGCAAGTTTGTCGTGAGAATCAGGAAGAATGTCGACCATGGTGAGTTTGAAATGAAAGCACCAAAATGATAGGGGTGCAGGGGATATTTGGGTTTCTTTAGTTCAAAGCCAGGAGTTCCTCCAGAAAAGAAAGGCTAAATTTACTAAATATTCTTCTCTGTTTTCTATTCTTCACATGTTTTACATTTGTAGAGTGAGCACTACACTCTAGAATCTTCATTCCTTAGATTTATGGATCTATAACAAACTAACAATCTTTCTTTTACTTTCCACATGCACTCACTCACATGTCTACACAATACACACATTCATGCCTTCACACATATATTCATTCTTATCAATGACTTACTAATGAAAAATTTAATAATCGAACCTAAGTCATAATAAAATACTAGTGAAAGGCCAATTAGGTGAGCCAATACCCGTTGGCTTCGACCTCAGCTGAGATGAGAACAGTTTGTCATGGACTTCTCCGATTCTATCTCAAGCATTCCTTCTCAATGCTTGTTTTCATCTAAAACTAACTTCACACGATTGGAAGCAGAAGAAACCATAGACATTGGACCCAGAAGAACCAGTTGACATACAATGGAAAAAATGATGAGCTGTGATTTTAAACCATGTCTTCCATTTTTGTTTCTCCTTATCAGAAATGTGGGACTGATCTGTTGCTTTTCTCAGCCCAAGCTGCAAAATTCGACAAGGGTTATGATAACATTTTGAAAGTCTAATTTATGTTCTCCATTACCAAGGAAAAGCAAAACAATCTATGAAATTTCTTGTGCAATAATGGCCATTCCTTCGACAATCTTCCGTAGCCAATGACAGTTTACAACAAATGTTGCATTGAAATTTCAATTTCATAAATAGTTATCCAAACAGAGATATTTACAATTGAAAGTAATTGAATTGATGCAATTTAATTTCCATCTATTTCAAATTCTCTAGAATTTTAAAATATTTCATCCAAAAATCTAAACACAACATTAAATAATGTTAATTCATATTACAATAATAATTTATCCACATTTCTAGAATGTGGAACTTCACATTTGTAGATGTACATGTTATATTTCATCTTAAATATAGAAGGCACATTACTCTATGATAAATTATGTATTATAAATTTCTGTATAAATATTAGGGTAAATATTATTTTTAGAAAGAAAAAAACTCCCTTCAACTTTACCTTTGTGCAGTTTACCTCTAGAATTTTCAAATGGAATTTACACTCTTAATCCATTTAAATATGCAATTTATCCCATTCCATCATAACATTATTACAATTGGTTATACAATTTCTATACCAAAAAAAAAATTACAGTTAACTCAATGGTAGCAGCCTCGGTCAGTAACATTGGTGTATCATGATTTCAAAGGTTCAATCCTTTATGAGATTACCTATTCTCCTCCTCTCTATGTGTTTGCACCTCCCATATAACAAAAAAGTGGTTACAAATTCAATAGTTAATGGGGTAAATTGCGAATGGCTCATGGGTTTATTTGTGAGTTTTATTTTAATTTACTGTCAATGTAAAAAATTTTTATATTATCATCTAATTATAAGTTATCAAATCATTAAAAAAATTTTACTAAAATAATAATTACCTAAAAAGTCAAATACTAAATAACATGTGATTGGATAATAGTATAAAAAAATTTTATACTAATAGTGCATCAAAATTAAATCCTTTAATTATTAGAATGTTATTAGAACTTTAATGGTGTTACTACATATGCTTTCATTTTAGCCTTATGCCTTCATTTGCAAATTCTATACAATAGAAAAAAAAAGTGTTACAAAATTCAATGATTAATGGGGGTGAATTGCATCAATCGAACAACTAATGGGGTTAAATTGTCATAATGTTGTTAGAATTTTAACGGCATTATTATATATGCCTCCATTTTACTCTTATGCCTTCATTTGCACCTCCTATATAACAAAAAAAAAATTACAAAATTCAATAGTTAGTAGAAGTGAACTACAACAATTAAATGGTTAATAGAATTAAATTGCTAGAATTTTGTTAAACTTTTAATGGGTTATGACATATGCCTTCATTTGTACATCGGGAAAGATTCTGCAGGCAAAATCATACTGTGAAAAGTTTAGGAGCTAAATTGCATAAGGGTACTTTTTAAAGTTTAACCAAAATATGATCACTCCATATACAAATATTTAGTGTTTAACTTTGATTTGTTTTGACTCATTAGGTGAAAATTACCATCATATTCTGTTGAAAGGAGAAAGGATCACAGAAACCCTTAATTTGTGAGAATAAGTCAGTGAATTACACTGCTCCTCTGTATCGAATTTTATAATACTTGTGTAATTAATGTATAATAAAAAACAAATAATGCAATGATCCTATTACATAATTTACGTGATTCTATCATGATCCTAACATGATCCTAATTGATTTTTTCCATATTCTAACATAATCCTAATTGATTCTTTACATATTCTAATAGATTCTTTACATATTTTAACACTCCCCCTCAAGCTGGAGCATATAAATCATATGCACCAAGCTTGTTACAAATATAACTAATTCGAGGACCTATGAGAGACTTTGTGAATACATTTGCTAATTGATCATTTGAATTAACAAAGTTAGTGGTGATGCATCCAGATAAAATCTTTTTTCGGATAAAGTGGCAGTCCACTTCTATATGTTTGGTCCTTTCATAAAACACTGAATTTGAGGTAATGTGCAGAGCTGCTTGATTATCACAAATCAGTTACATTTGCTTAACATCTCCAAATTTTAACTCTTGAAGCAATTGTTTCAGCCATATAAGTTCACATGTTGCTAATGTCATAGCTCGATATTCTGCTTTTACACTTGACCTTGCAACAACATCTTGTTTCTCACTTTTCCAAGATACCAAGTTGCCTCCAATTATCACGCAATAACCTGTGGGAGAACGCCTATCTAAGAGAGAGTCAGCCCAGTCTGCATTTGCAAAACTAATGATCTAGGTATGTCCTTTGTCTTCATAGAGAAGGCCTTGACCTGGTGCTCCTTTGATGTACCTAAGTATTCTGATCGCAGCATCCCAATGACTATCACAAGGAGCTTGTAGAAATTGACTAACTACACTTACTGCAAAGGAGATGTCTGGTCAAGTGATGGTAAGGTAGTTTAATTTACCAACAAGTCTTTGATATCTTCCAGGATCCGACAAAGTCTCCCCCTATCTTGGTAAAAGCTTGATGTTTGGATCCATAGGAGTATCTACAGATCGACAATCTGTCATGCCAGTCTCCTCTAAAATATCAAGGGCATACTTTCTTTGAGAAATAACAACACCAGTAGAGGATTGAGCAACCTCAATACCAAGAAAATATTTAAGGCGACCTAAGTCAGTCTGAAAATGACGAAAGAGGTGTTGTTTTAGTTGATTGATGTCATCTTCATCATCACCTGTGATAACAATATCATCTACATATACCACTAGAAAGATACTATGATATTGAGGAGAATGGCGGTAGAAAACAGAATGATCTGCCTCACTGCGGATCAAGCCAAATTGCTGAATGACTGTACTGAACCGTCCAAACCATGCCCGCGGAGACTACTTCAACCTATAAATAGAACGCCGTAAGCGACAAAATAATCTAGACTCCCCCTGAGTAATAAAATCAGGAGGTTGCTCCATGTAAATCTCTTCAGCAAGTTCACCATGTAAGAAGGCATTCTTAATATTAAGTTGGAATAGAGGCCAATGTTGCATGGCAGCCATGGATAGAAGAAGCTGAACAGAAGCAATATTGACAACAGGTGAGAATGTATCACCGTAGTCTAAACCATATATCTGAGTATATCCCTTGGCTACTAGGCGAGCTTTCAGACGATCAATCTGTCAATCAGGGCCAAGTTTCACAGCATACACCCATCGACACCTAACTGTTGACTTACCCTTAAGTAACAGATCTAACTCCCAAGTGCCACTAGAGTGTAAGGCTTGCATTTCATCGACCATAGCCTGTCGCCACCCCGGATGGGATAGTGTCTCACTTGTAGTCTTAGGAATGGAAACAGATGACAAGGAGGTGACAAAAGAAAAATATGGAAAGGACCAATGGTGATAGCTTAAAAAAATATAAATAGGATGAGGATTACGAGTAGAACGAAAACTTTTACGAATGGCAATGGGCAGACTAGCGGGAGGCAGGACCTGGAGCGGTAAAGGTGCTGGTTCAGGGGTAGAGTCCACTGGTACCACCATGGAAGTATCTTGAAGTAGAGTAGAAGAAGTGGCTCCGGTAGGATGTCAAACCAAAGGAATAGGAAGAACATCAGATACTGAAGAACGCTCAGCAGGAGAAGATGAGAAAAATGGTGACTCCTCAAAGAATGTGACATCAGCTGAGGTAATATATCGGTTACTGTCTGAGTGAAAGTACCTGTATCCTTTCTGTATACGAGAATAGCCGAGAAAGACACACTTAAGTGATTTTGCTTAAAGTTTGTCCTGTCCAGGGGTTAGATTATGAACAAAACAAGTGCAACCAAAAACATGAGGTGGAATAGAATACAATGGTTAAGACGGAAACAGAATAGATTGAAGGAATTTGATTAGTTTAAAACAGAGGAAGGCATGAGATTAATCAAATAAACAAGCAGTGAGAACTGCATCACCCCAAAATCGGAGAGGGACATGATTATGAATAAGTAAAGTTCGTGCCGTTTCAATGAGATGACGATTCTTACACTTAGCAACACCATTTTGTTGTGGGGTGTGAGTGCAAGAGGACTGATGAAGAATACCCTGTGATGCTATAAAAGAGGTTAAAGAAGCAAAAAAATATTCACGAGCATTATCATTACGTAAAATGAGAATAGAAGTATTAAATTGATTGTGAATTTCAATACAGAAAGATTGAAAAAACAGAAAAGATCTCAGCACGACTCTTTATTAAAAATAACCAAGTGCATCGGAAAAAAGTTATCAATAAAAGTTACAAAATACTAATATCCCATAGTTGTGGGAACACGACTAGGACCCCAAACATCCGTATGCACTAAATCAAAAGGAGACACAACCTGATTATGGACACTTTTGGGAAATGAAATGCAAACATATTTTTCAAGTTGACAGGACTCACAATCTAAAGATGATAAAGACGATAATGTGGGAACCATGTTGTGAAGTTTGGAAACACTAGGATGACCAAGGCGACTGTGGATGAGAGAAGGAGAAAAACAACATAAGTAAAGGCAGCAGGTGATGAAGGTATGGAAAGATGGTAAAGCCCGTGAGACTCACGCCCTTCGCCAATCATCCGTCCCGTATCCCGGTCCTGCACATGAACAGAATTATTAGTGAAGGTAACAGAACAATGAAGAGAACTGGTTAATTTATTGATAGAGATAAGATTGAAAGGACAACCCAGAACATAAACGACAGAATCAAGAGTTAGAGAGGGTAGAGGACAAATTTCACCAAGACCTTTAGCCATAGTTTTAGAACCATTGGCTAAGGTGACCATAGGGAGGGAAGTTGAATGACAAAGATGAGAGAAAAGACGAGTGTTTACCAGATATGTGATCAGAGGCACCAGAATCCAAAATCCATGGACCAAGGGAAGAATGGGTGAGGCAAGCAACAGAATTACCAGTCAGAGAAGCGAAGGCAAAGGTCGATGACTAAATAGCCTGATACACTAGATAACCCTCATAGGCAGTAGCTAGGATAATGACAGTGGGCACGTCCAAAGAGTTAGATGTCGAAACAGAAGATTCTGACTGAGCAATATTAGCTGTGCAAGGGGGTTTCCCATGGAGTTTAAAGTAACGTTCACGAGTGTGGCCAAGCTTGTGGCAAGGCAATAAGTGCACTGTAGACGTTGACCTTTGCCACGACCATAAGACCCAGAACTGACAGCAGCAATGATGGACGGAGAAGCTAGAATAGAGGAGTCACTAATAAATACAGCTGGAGTAAGGATAGACTGAGTAACTTGAAGTAGCCGAGCAAAGACATCCTCCATAGAGGGAATAGAAGCACTAGCCAACAATTGTTGGCGAACAGAGTCCAGTTAAGGAGGCAAACCAGCCAATGTGAGAAGCATGAACAACTTGTCATAGTTGATCTCTTGCGTTGTAATATCAGCAGTGATAGGGAGAAGTTTAGTGAACTTGGTACAAACACTCTGAATATGACCCAAATAGCTGGACATTGATTGATCTTGTTTGCGAATATTAAGCATATCATAAATAATGCCATAGAAGCACTGAATATCATTAATCTACAGTAATTTGGCTTTAGTCCACACCTCATGACAAGTCTAATATGGTCGAAAAAGAGGAAGAATCTCACGATCAATGTTATTCCAAAGGAGACTATAAAGTTGAGCATCAATTACCTCCCAAGTGTCTAGATCAGTCGCAGGAATATCAGATGCTTTCTTTGTTAGATGATCAGAAAATCTTTGACTTTAAACTAGAGTTCAATTGCCGGAGCCCAATGCAGATAGTTGGAATCCATTAAGTGGTTTAGTAGTGATGATTGGAGATCCCGGTATTACAGAATTGAAAATACTCGACTTTCCAATGAAGGAAAGAGTACCAGAGGTGGACATGATGGGCACAGAACTGCAAGAAACCCAGAAAACAAGAACCTGAGTTGAAAGCGGAAGACCCAAACAAATTACGACGCGGTCGTGGAGGTGGGGAAGCCAAACACCCATTAGAAGATCACGAACCACGTGGATAGGACTGGATCTGACCGGAAAACACACAAAGAAGTGGTTGGGAGAAACGGCGACGGAAAAGAGGACCAAACGCGCTTGCAAACACGCAGAAAATAGGGACTAGACGGATTCCGGTGACCGGCGCGTGGCGGGGCGTCTCCAATGAAGGCTCGGCTCCAGGGATGGGACGGGTTGGAGAGATGCACGTTGTGGTCGGGTCGATTGTCAGAGAAACACACCTCAGATGCGTAGATCTGAGATGGAAACCACAAGAAGAGAGAGAAGACCGGCAAGAAGAGAGAGAAAACTGGCAGGAAGAGAGAGAAAAAAATAGCGCTGACGGCAAGGAACCGAAAAAAAAATTTAGGTTTCTGTCCCTAGGCTCTAGATACCATGTTGAAAGGAAGAAAGGATCACAGAAACCCTTAGTTTGTGAGAATGAGTCAGTGAATTACACTGCCCTCTGTATCAGATTTTATAATACTTGTGTAATTAATGTACAATAAAAAGAAAAATAATGCAATGATCCTATTACATAATCTACGTGATTCTATCATGATCCTAACATGATCCTAATTAATTCTTTACATATTCTAATAGATTTTTTATATATTCTAACATATTCAAAGATTAGGAAGCCATAAATTTGAAAAAATTTGTGAGAAATTACAAGTGAATCCAATTATCGGAGATAATTAAGGATGTTAAATGGGTCAATTTGATTTGATGATATGGTCAACCTGACCTAAACTAAACAATAAAAATAAATTAGGTTGGATAATTGGGTCTAATCGGGTAAAATTCGACCAAAATCGACTTTAATCGATTAGGAAGGCGAGTTGGCAACCCGATTACCTACCCAATTACTTGACTTCCTTATTTTATTTTATTTTATTTTTTGTAATAACCTCTTCAAAAATCAAAATCCCTTGACCTTAATGTTATGTTTTGATTTTTTTTTCTTCCCCTTTTCTTCATTTTCATTCTTCTAGAGTCATACTTCTCTCTTTTTTTTTCATTCTTCCTTTTTTTTTAATTGTAATTGATTCTAAATTCTCTTATTTATAGTTTGTAAATAAAAAAGAAAAATTTTATGAGTAACCCGATGACTCAAACCAACCTAACCCAACCTTGGTCAATTTTGGTTAGTTCTAGTTGCTTGAAAAAGGATTATAAAACTGACCCAACCCAAGCCAACCCAATCAAGGTTGGTTGGTTTGGACTTTTGTTTTTTTCTTAAAGTCCGATATAACCCAACCCATAAATAGTCCTAGAGACAATATACAATATATTTGACTTTTGCATTTATATTGTGTAAATATAATATTTGATTTTGGAATTCATAATTGTGTGAAATAATATAAGTTGCTTTCATTTGAGATTGAAATAAACAAAAATATTAAAATGGCCAACAAGTTCATTGTTCAATTGGCACCAGCTTCAGTCTTTAAGACTGAGGAATAATGATATTGGAAGTTTGATTTTTCATGAAATCACGTATTCTTTTCTCTTATCCAAGTGCTAGCACATCTTATGTAACTAAAAAATGCACATTAAAATGGACTTATCTAAATTAATATGATTTTTTTAATACTAATTTTCATTAAATCTAATTTAAGATGTAAAAAAGTTTCGTTTAATCATAAAAAAGATTGATAATTTAAGAGGATTTTTTTGTTGATCACGATTCATATTTAGTTTTTATATTAAAACTAAAAAATCATTTTAATAGTTTGACAAACCTTACTTGGTGGCACCAAAATTTGTAAATGTAAAATCAGCTATAATTTTTTATTATCTCAATGTGTAAATTACTTTGTACATCGTGTTTTCGTTTTTTTTTTATGTATTTAATACATTGCTAGTCTATAGAAATAGTTACAATGTAATTGATAAAATTTGTATTTAGAAATAAAACGATAACTACTGATATGATATGATAAAATTTTATATACTTTTTAATTATTATTAATATTTTATTATTGTTGGAAAAATAGACCACACGCACTAGAAATTACGCGGATGGTTTTTTGCGTATTATTGTTCTAGTATGAGGTGATGGGTCGAAAACAAAAAATAGTAGTACTAATAATGTAAAAGTGTAAGAATAATTGATACAAGAAAGTTATATGGTTTAACATGTAGCATACATCCATAAGCAAAGGCCATTATCAAATTTTATTAAAAACTATAATAGAGAATACAAAAGGGATCTCGCTCTGATCAAAGCTCAGACCTCAAATATCTACAAGCATTTCACAGTATTTTCTCACTATTGTATAAACTCTATACAATCAATAGGTTTTGAAATGGGATGATCAACGGGACAACAATAAGCCTCTATTTATAGGATTGGTTCTATATATTCCCACAAGGATCAAAGCACACTGGATCCTCATTGTTGGAATGCCTCTCATGGTGGGGCGAAGCGGAGTGGTGAAACTCTCCTTCCTTTGAAGAAAAGAAAATAGATGGATTTTATGGAGTGATGATAAGATTGTGTGATGAATGCATATATATGCAAGATATATAGTTGCTACCGATCAACTTATTTCATTTAAAAGACAGAATGGTGTTATCGGACCCCCCCAAAAATGGTTTGCGATTCTGAGTTCAAGTTCGAAGGTTGATTACGTATAAGGAAAGTATTAACACCTTACACATCCGTTCCAAGACCTATTTGATCTAACGTTATTTGCTAGGTTAATTAAATTGGTCCTTTATTATTCAAAACATTATTTTTAGTTAGTATTTTTTATGTCCTATTTTGTCGGACATGTTACCATAAGATGGTAAATGATTATGATAGAGAATAGGTGGCTAAGTTATCACTATTTTATGAAACAAATTGAGAACCCACAAGGGCATGATAGTGGTGAACTAGAAATTTTGATTTCCAAAAAAATATTTTTAGTAAAAATGGATGATTTCGAGGTCGATTTTGCAAAGACAATTATTTGAAAAAAGGATTCCAAGAAAGGAATTTTAAAATGAATGGTAAAATACAATTTAAATTCACCAATCATAAAGTTTGGGTTGTGCAAATTTGTTCATGTTTATTAATTTTTATCTTCCTTTTTTATGAAAAGATTTATTATTCGGGGATTAGATCAAGCCAATACCCATTGCAAGATCCAATGGTGATTGCCTCAAGCAATGAGAAGAGTGTAATTGATTAGCACCTCAATCCTCTCTCGGCAAGTTTTAGATTTTAAATATTGAGCGAAATGTAAGGATCGATACAAGATGAGATGTACAAACGTGGATTATTAAATGGACAAGATTGAGAGATTATTTATTGGAATCCATCTAAAGTCCTGTTAATACTCATAGCCAAGACTAAAAGGGATATCTTCACCTTTGGAATAATTAAAATGTCACTAATGCCATATTTAACTTTATAATTCCTTTATTGTAAATTTTAATTCATTATTAGATGACAATTAAAATAAGGGTTTTATTAATGTATACCCATAAGACACAGGTTATAGAATAAAAAATAGAAACTATTAAATAAAAAATAAAAGTATTTAATGTCTTGAAAATTTAAAACACATTTAATATTTTTTTCAAAACAAACCAAATACCTCCTAAGTTTATGAGATGGCAAGAGGGGGGAGAACAAGTACATTAGATGAGGTGGCTACATGAGAAAATGATGGAAGCACCACATGTTATATATATATATATATATATATACCCATTAAATCATGCGATATTATCATAATAATCATACTTACTAAATTTAAGATAAATCAGATATGCATAGATGTTTAATCTAATAGTTGAAATTTATCTATATTTTAAAAAATATAATATACGTTAAAATAAAATAGTTAGGTGAAGTATCAATTTATTTTAAAATTTTATAAAATTGTATAAATTTGATTTATCTTATGAGAACTTTTATTTTAAAGACTAGATTAATAAGATTCAGTATTTGAAAAAAGTTATTCATGAATATAAGTATACTAAGATTTATTTTTAGAATAAGTGAATCCCTATATATATATATATATATATATAGCGCACATGCTATAAACAACTAAATAAATTGAAAATGGCAGCCAGTAGAAACAAGAAAATTACAAAAATTATAAACCAAGGGAATGAAGGAAGAAGCGGAGAGGATTATGCCTAAAGCATTTGATTTCTACAGTAAGCATCAAATCAGTTGCCACAAAAGGCCAAAGATATGTCTAAGTTGATTCTATCTTGGATAGTGGAAAAACTAGAGCAGTCCTTGTAGTTGCTAAACCCAGGGCATGATGAGATTGCCTCACTGATCTCACTGGCCAAACAACCATTACTTCTTAGAGAGGAAGGATGGGGCAATGACATCGACAATGACAACTCACAATCTTTAACATCTTCATCTTCTGCTCTTGTCCTCTTAGTGTTCCCAAGTTCACTCTTGGGCTGTGAAGTGGGCATTCTATCATTTAATTTCGTAACCTGTCCACCGTGAGAAAAAAAAAGAAAAGAAAACACCCATAAGAAAGTGACATGGGCATGTGTTTCTATAAATTATTACTTATGGAATAATCGATTTCATAACAAAATTGATCCAACATTTGGTGACTGTTCCTATTTCCTGATACATATACTGATATACAAGAAGGGGGACTGTTAGGAGAGAAAAGCAAGTAGTTTTGGAAAAATCATGATACCATAATCTGAGATTTTCCACTAAAGGAAAGAGGAAGCTCACATTTTAACAGAGCTTGTCTATTTTACTTTTGGTCTCTAGGGTGGGGAAGGAGGGAGTTGAGGTAAGTCCAATTACTGAACAGGCCCTGTAACTTCTGAAGAAGTATTTTTCGTATAAATGCAATAAAGGGTCCCTTTAACTTTCCATTTGACCCGCCATAGCAAGTCTCAATTTCAATAATTTGGCAGGACCATTGAATGTGATAACTGAGGAGTGTAATTCATGATTTTGAATTATGATTTGCAATTGGAACTGCGGTTGTATATTGTTGTTGTGCGAGTTTTTGTAATCACAATACAATTGTAACAACCGTATTCATTGTATTTTTCTTTTATTATTAAAAATTTTTACCATCGCATAATTGCAATCACTATACTGTTGATCCCATAATTTAAAACTATGAAGTGTATAAATTAGAAGCCATTAACCATAATGACCATTTTCTGCCACAATGCAGCACATTACAAGTGTTTGGACAATCACAAGGCAATTGAAAAAATCTAACCATTCCAAGAGGCGATCAAATGACATAAAATAATCCCTCTAAATCTACTTACTTTTCGCATTTACTTATTTTAGTAAGTTCTTTGTGCACACAAGTGTGATTTTGAAAGAACCAACTTTTTTAGAATAAAATGAAAAAATACGCCGAATCAAAATGAAGCATCAAACAAATCTTTTAATGGAGTTCCACAACCCTTACTTTATAAAAGAAGGGAAAAAAATTAAAGTATAATATTTAATAGCAAGTACTACGAAAGGGAGTCTCCTATAAACCCAAGATTTTGATAAACCCAAGATTTTGAAAGACTATAATAACAAATGAGCATAATTATATATAAATAAATAAAAGAAATGGCATATCATTAATATTGTTTAATGATTTAGGCTAAACAAACCTATATAAAAATTTTTCACTCTGAACATAAAAACTTTTTTAAAAAAACAAAAGCAGGGACAACTGAGAGAACAAGACATTCCCATTTAACACACACAACGTGATCCCAAAAGCTGTTAATAATTAACAGGCAAAACGTAAAATCTTTCTGGTCAAAAGTGAAGTATTTAGGACTTGGATGCCTAGGTGGGTCATCTCACATATGGTAGTGAAATAAAACCCATAACCAACACCACAATACACCACAGCAAAGAAAAGCAAACAGGATAAATAAAGTAGAAAAAAGAGAGAAAGATGGTTTGGTTTTGTAATGGGAACCGGGAGCAAATCAGATTCTTGCTTTGGACATTTGAATGAAGTGAGGTTGACAAAATCTGGTAGCAGAGGGAAGGCTGTGAAAAGGGGTTTGGTCTGCCATCTTGAACCACCACAAGCCTCCTTTATTCCCTTCTGCTCAGCCATGGCCTGCACATAATTATAATAGGAGTACGGTTTTGGTACTGCTTCACATATTCTTTGCCTGCATTGCATGCTTTCTGAGAGGAAGCTCGTCTTCTCGATTCTAACCCTGAGGAGAATCCAAACAAAAAGTAATTTCAAAAGAAGGAAAAAAAAAGTAAAAGTTGAATCACAAAAGCAAAAGATCAAGCAAAAACAAATCAATGTTGTCTCTTTCCCACACCATACCAATCTTTTTTTTTTTCTCTTTTTTTCATGTTTGGAAAGTATGAAATTATTTCAAGGAAAAATAAAGCCAAGCTTACCTTTTTGGGGAGAAATTTCTTTAGCAGAAGAGAGAATCAGATTCTTTTTCAATGGGTTTTGAACAAGAGTGAACACCCACATCACTCACTTTATCAACACACCCATCATCGTGCTCCTCAAAAGAGAGTTTTCTATGTTGTCTGGTGGAAGTGCTATCTGTCACAGATAAACCCAACACACTGAGGAAAGGAGATTATTTGGTGGAAGCATTAACAGCACTTTGGTTTGAACACAAGCCTATAATGAACTCACTTTGGACGATGCAGAAAACATAAAAAGTTGTGGCCTTGTGGGTTTCCATCAAAATGCCATTTTTAAGAAGATTTAAAAGGAGACTGGTTTACCATTCTTCCTCGTCTACTCTGGCATCAACTATATACCAAAGGGACTAGACACTAACAAATTATCAATGCAGTTGCTGATTTTCCAAACTTTTGCATAAATGCGAGCTCATAGGCTTTGATTTTAAACTTCAAATAATTACCAATAGAGGAAACAACAATACACTGTGTCTACCTTCAATGCATAATGCATCTATAGTATTCCTTATCTGGTATACTATATAAAAGATGGATAATATAATATAATTAATATTATATATTTTTATATAATATTTAGACAAAATAATTTATAATATAATATTTGGTCAAAATAATTATATTTAATCTTATCGTATAATAAATAAAAATTAAATTATTTTATCTTATCCAGTCTTATATAATCAAAGCTAGATAAAATTATTTTAACTAGATAAATTATTATCTAATATCTTGTCTAAACGTTATATAAAGTTGAATAGTATTAATTATAATATACTATTTATCTCTTATATAGTATACTAAATGAGTATAAATGTATACATTGATGATGGATAAATCAGACTTCTTTAAGCAGGGGCATAAGCAGATAACAGAGGAAGGAGAGGAGTATGGAAGAGGCATGATCATCAAGGAAAATAGAAGCTCCTTGTAGTGCACGTGCTCTGCAGCAAAGAAGGTCAAACAAAGTTTGGTACCTTTTCTGCCAAAGTCACCTCTGATGCTTCTGTACATCTGGTTTTGGAAAAGAGAAACCCAATAAGCAGCACCAAATAAGAGACTCGAGCATCATCATGAAATTTTGACCCAGCAAAATAGAAACATAGGTTTGTAAGCAGATGGAGGAGGAAAAAACAGCAATAAAAGCAACCTGAAGATGGCTCTTGACGTGTGAAATTGTTAGTCCTTTTTAACACCCATCAACTGAAGAACAAGCTTAGGGGTAGCCTCTGCAAAGGGAAAAAGAGAAAACAGAAATGGGAAAATCTTTCATCAGAAATTCGTCAAAGCAAAATTAAAAAATAAAACCGAAAACCAATGAGAAACAGTGAGAAAATGGGTGGAAGAGTATACTTAACTGTGAAGGCCTCCTAGGCTCTCAATGGCATGAACAAAGCAACGAGGCAGTTCAGGGGTCCATCTTAAACGAGGAACCTTTGATCTTATTTACTGCCTCACTGCTCCTTCCCTTCCACAGCTACCCATTTTCCCTTCTTCTCTTCAACAAATATCCAAACGGGTTAGAGTCAAAATTCCAAAAGATCTTCACGTTCTTCTTCCAAAACACCTCCCAAAATATCCTCAAAAGGCTATTCTTTTTCTACCACCCCTTCTTCTCT